>VXBU01004603.1:32227-55327 GCA_013400315.1 Bombycilla garrulus | reverse complement strand
TTAAAAAAAAAAAAAAGCCTTGTTACAGTAAAGAAAAAAGATAATACTGGGGTACTTTACTCATAATATTAGTAGCAATAAAATCCCACTGAAGGATCACAACCAAAATCTTCTGTATTAGAGAATCAGCCTTTAATACCATTAGGTGACCAAGAAAGCTATATAGTAATAAAATGCATAAGAAAAATAACTGAGATTGTTTTGCTTGTTCTTTCAGGGGCATATCTGATCAGATTCTGTTAACATTTAGTATTCAGTATAGTATTGAACAAGCTGATATGCACTAATTTCACAAAAAAAACCCTTCCTTGCCCTCACCATGCTCAAAACAAGTAACCTGAATGCATTAGCATTGACATAAAAAGCCACTCTGAGGTGTGGTAAGCAATACCTTTGAGAAATGAAGTGAACATTATAGTCTAAATCTGTAAGAAGCACATGTTAATTTTTTTATTATAATGTTAATCTCGTACTATTCTCACTCATTTATTATTTCCTTCTTGAATGTGCCATAAATAAATCAGATGTAACTGAATATATTGTCCTTGTATCCCATCTTACTTACTACATTAAGCTTGGTTTGGCTTCCACTGGTCATAAGATCTTCCTCTGATATTTTACTAAAATTTTCCAGATAATGGTCTGATAGTGTATGAGACAGATCTTCAAAAGAGTATTCCTTTTCTTGGCACAATTTGATTTCATCTAAGAGCTTTGATAATTCTCCAGTCACAGCTTCACCTTTAAAAACAGACACACCATTAGTCAGTAATTAGAATTCGGGGTAATTTATGCCTAAAAAGTAAATGCACATTCTTTAAACTTCGAGTATCTGTTATTTTCCATACCTTATCTTCTAAACAATGATCCTCATGCACCATTCTCTGCTCAAAAATAATGACATCTTGTTCCAGGCTGGGAATTTGCTAGAGGCAAACTACAAACTTCTGCATTGCCCTATACCTTGCATTTAATTAGGATGAATATATACTTACCTTCTCTCTGTTTTCTAATCCTGAAAATTTATAGAAATAGCAAATATCCAAGAATGTAAAATTAATCCAGGAAAGGAAAGTTTCTACAAACATACAAAATCAATATCTAATATTCTGCATTGGGTCCATGATTGCTGCTGTAATTAATTAATGCACTACATAAGCTCCATAAACTGGGAGTGACTAAGAATGCATATCGCCCCCATCAAAGCAGCTATGCTTTATGAATAATTCTTGCTCACTCTCCCAGGATTAAATGGAATGGTGGAAGAATATACTGGGCAAACCCTACACATTTAAAACATGCCTCCCTACAGCAGTCTATCAGAAATGCACAGTCAGTGCATTCTGCATTGTGTTTCATGCTGTCTCCTTAATTTATCAGATTTATTTAGTTAAGAAATATACCAGAACAGTGGACAATAGGCTTTATATGTCTGAGAACCACTATTGGAAATAATGGTAGTAATAAGTACTAGAATCACACTGAGTCCTAACCATTCTGCAAATAATGCACCGGCAGCAGCAAGGCCTTCACAGACTGAAAAGCTACTCATTATGATCAACCATATTGGGGTCTGATTATGTACTGTGTGTACGTTACACAGCTACCTTTAGTAATAGCAATGAAAAATGAAAAAGCCAAGTTTTTCACTGAGTTTCCAGGAGCAAGTAAGAAACTCTTTTTTTTTTTTTTTTTTTTTTACTAGGTTTACAACAGTCATATTGGTCTTAGACTTGATAAAATACAGATGCTTCCATGTTACTCCATCTTTGGAAATAAAATGCTGAAAAGGAAAAACAGATTGAGCATATTAAGCTCAGCATACATAAAACAGACTTAAGTACACTCCCATAACTAAAGAATCCACTGATAAAACTGATATATCTGCTTGGTCTAGAGCTCTGTTTGTTTCACTTTTTTTTTCTTAGGTACGGTTTGCTATGCTAAGTAAACACAAATACTCAATATATTAAAAGTATAACCATGGCCAGTTATTACCAAGATTTTCAGAGACACAAATGGAAGTTGTTAATTAAAAGCATTTAATTGCTTTTTAAAATCAAAAAAATGCATTCAAAATTCCTGCTACTCTTAGTCAGTGGTAGCTTTGAATGAAACTTGTAAATTAAGCAAAAATATAATCAGGTTTATTAGTATTCTTCATTTTAATTAGAAAATTGAAATTATTCCAGATTATTGTAACTAAAAATTGGAAGTAAAATACCTAAATATTAAAAACTATTCTAAAATCACAAGACAGTATGCCATAAAGAACCAGAACTACTGCTTCCTCAAGAACTATGTTCACAGCCCCAGTCTTACATTCTCCCACATATGGCCTGCAGTATTTCTTACTGGGCAAGAACGAGTTCTGTGCAACAAAACTGGACTGGCTTGGGTGAGAGTGCACTGGTTGACTGGCTGACTGCAGCTAGAACACATAAAAGGTTTTGCCTACTTCTTTCAGGGCAGGTACTAATTAGGGTCTTTTGCCTCTATCCAGCTCCCCATTTCCATCAAAGTCACAGAAAGGTAATTGATACTGCTATCCCTCTTCCAAAGTTGCTTTAAATTATCTGAAATTAGATTGTCAGTGAATGGCAGACGGATGGGAAGCACGATCAAATACAATTTCTTCTCTCTAGTATCAGATAACACAATAGACAAGCAAAAGCCAGCTAGCATGTTTTACATTATTTATACCTTGTAAGAGGAAATAAGGAATGTGAGATCATGAAATTATCGTTAAGAAGTAAAACATATTTTAAAAATATTTACTACTTAATTTCCGGACAGACATTTCTATTGCATGTGGTAGTTGTCTTCATAATCCTGCTAATCACAAAGGAACTATTTATCTTCAGACACCACATATGTGTTAAGTACCCCAATGGGAAATATTATTGTAACTACAGCATTTGTTCACTATCACCATGAAGATCATAATGTGACATGCATCAGGAAGCTTCACTCTCTCATGAATAAAAGCTTTCATAGTGAAGTTAAAGAAAAATAAGAACATGCTAAAAAAAAAAAACCACACAAAAAAACCAACCAAAACAAACCACAAAAAAAACACTACCAAGCAAAATAACAACACAACTCACAACAAAACTAAGGACAGGCTTAGTTATTTGCCAGCAGTCAATTACATTCGCTCTGGATGATTACTGAAGGCAGAAGTCAGGTTTGGTTCTACAGGACAATGATTTTCATGAAAGACACCACACTCAGGAAATGCCCTGTTTTAGTGGCTGTGGTGTGAAAACAGTGAATCAGAACATAAAATGAAAGCACAATGCACACAGGTGACTGCCACAGTGTATGAAAAGTGGGTTAGAAGAATAGAAGAGCAATACGTTTGTGGCCTTTGAAGAGGCTTCCAAATGTAAAACAATTGGTAGATGCACTCTTTGGGAAAGATAAATAAATTCCATTTTTAACCTGAATGCCTCCAGAGTATTTCAACATATTTAGTATTTTTGTTTTACTTGATTATGAAAATGGATAAGGTCAGATAAATTAAAAATATTTAAGATCAAACAATGCAGTACAGTGTAATCCATTAGTGACTTGTTCTTTCTGAGAATACCATTGTTGCTTTTCTATACGACACGGATTATAGTGTATGTAGTCAAGATAGGTGATTCATGGAAGAAAAAACACATGCTTGATATCAATAACTTTCTTAATTGTTTTTTTCACTTTTTAAGTTTGTATGAATGTTAATATTAAAGAGAAATTCAGTACAGCTTTTGCATTCACAGAATACATGTATTTACTTTTAGCCTTTGGAGACGGAGGAACTGCTGGGGACAAAACACAAGACTGATGTTCTGCACATTCCAGTGGGCGTTCCTCTGAAATACTTGCATTTCCTGTTTCCATATATTCTGCAAGTTAAAGATACAAATACACTTAAAAGACTGAATTAATGGGGTTTATTTCAATCAAAAGTATATTTGCTACTTCACTTTTCATTAAAGCCTTTTCAATTTTTCTTATTACAACCCTGTAATTAT
The DNA here is from genome assembly GCA_013400315.1 of Bombycilla garrulus. NCBI lineage: Eukaryota > Metazoa > Chordata > Aves > Passeriformes > Bombycillidae > Bombycilla > Bombycilla garrulus. Next base: position 51,305 of record VXBU01004603.1, on the reverse strand, counting down.
TCATAAACACTGCTGTAAGGCAATCATTTGCTGAAAGTACTCTAAAACATTATAATGGCCAGTCCGTTAATCTGTGGAAACTGCTACAGAAATCTCATTGTAAGGGTAATGAGTTGAGACTATCCCTATGTTTTTCTTGTCTCCTCAAAATAGAAAAAGAATTGTTCTATTACATTATTAAAGTCAAAAGAAACTTTTATTTTAAGTTTGTGGAGAGTTTTTTGTCAAGATATTCAGGATATTCACAATATATACAAACATTGATATTGTTAAGAAAGCCAAATATTCTGCTTGCAGCACAGATATAGTACATGAGAAAAAAAAAAAAGCAATCCTGAAAATTTAGTTTAAAATAGTAGTCTAAAAAGTAGTGTGCCAAAATTTCTAGGTTTTCTCCTTAAAAATTCCCTTGCCCCATGTTCACAACATTTCTAAAAACAGAAAAAACATGAAATAATGCATGAGCTAAACTTCAGTTTCATTACTGTTCTTTTCTTATAAATATCCACATTACTTTCACGTGCTTTTCCACAGGCTACCTCAATGGAAGACCAAAACCTTAATGAATTGCAGTGCAATACTAAATAAATAATTTATGCAATAGTGGTATTATTTTTTTTCCAGAAGAGTAACTGGTTCTCAATTTTGGCAATTATTCTGCATCAGCATTTTCTTGAGTTTGCAGAATTGTTTAAATAATTTCATTCTGATACCAATAATAACCACAATAGCATATGTTGCAAGACACACAGCTGCAAAGTACAATGAAGTCTTTCATCAATATCACACTGAAGGACTAAGGAGTTTCTGGGAAGTGAAATCTCCCTGATTTAATTTCTACAGTCTACAATGCACTTGTTTAGCTTGCTGTTACTCATTATTAAATAACAAATCCCAAAACCCAAATACAATCTGTGATAAAATAGACATCCAAGAAATTGAAATTGGAAATGGCATAGAACAGCATGCAGTTTCTAAATGCTTCACAGATCATTCGGGTAATTTTTTAAAAATTGTATGATTTGAAAGTGCCATATATTAAGTTTGATGGCTGGCAATGGTCCCTGGCATAATCTGTCATAAACTTCTTCATACAAAAATGAGTACTCTATTTTTTGTTTGTGCGTGTGTCTGAAAGCAAAGGAGCAAAGACAAACTGTAAGAGACCATGAGACTTGCACCATGACAAAATGCTCTGGAGTCTTTTCCAGCTCTGTCAGCAATAGTATTTCTCAAGTTAATGTGCAAAATGGGGATAAGACAAAAAAGAAGCCAGACCCAAAGAGAACTAAAAGAAAAAAGAAATTCATGTATGAAAAATGTTTGCTTGGTAATTATGCAACTGTCCAAAAGGAAATGTAGTTCTATCAGGGGAATGTTACAATTATTAGATTACTACAGCTATAATTAGGAGAGGAAATGAAGGGGATATTGTGAAGAACTCTAATCTTGTTGTCACATAATCATACAAGACTGTGGTTTTAGAATAATTCTCTATTTTTGTTCTTTGTCAGGCCCCACTTCCAGACCAATGCACTTACCTGCTGGAGGCTAGTTCTGACCAGGAAGTCCCAAGTTCAACATAAGTCTTAAATACTTACTTTAAAAATGCAGAAAACCTTTACAACTGGCTCACACAAGGTATGGTACAAAAGACTTACAACAAGCTGGCAGCATGCCAATGCTGTGAGGGTACAACCCTTGAAACTTTGGACTTCTGTGGGACTTCAAACTTGGCTTTATACTACTGAAAATTCTACCAGATGTATACGAGCCAAAACCAGGGCCTCACTTTAAAGAGGCTTATAGTCTAGGTAAAATGTGTACTTACCTATAATACTGTCAGAGAAAGAGACACAAAACAGGTGATCTGTATCAAGAGCCAAAGAAAAAAACACACAAAAGCACTGGAAGCTTTCACTAGTAGCTGCATTCTATTCACCTGCAGCTGTCTAGGAATTCATTTTCAAATCCTGCCCAAACTTATTCCTGGCTGCTTGAGATACTGCTCAGGGTGGATTGTTTTTCTCAAACCAAAAAGAGAATTCAGAACAAAGCTAAGCTTAGTGATTTATACCACTTCATGACCAGAACAGAACAGAAAGGAGATCTGTTTCTGAAGCTGCTTATGCATTTTCCATTTATGAATAATTTGGTAACATGTACAAACAATGTTACGTTCCTAAGCAGCTTCAGCAGAAGAAACAGTTTTCCACTGCATCTCCCTCCATACTGTCTGTGCAGCAGCATTTACTGGGGCTCATGCCATTTTTCATCTGTTTATCTACTATCTCTTTTGTTTCACAATAAGTAGAATCCTGCTTCCAGAAATAGTAAAAGAGCAAGATTCTAATAGAGAGCATAGTGGGCTGTGGAGAAAGAGTTGAAAGATTGTACAGCTTGCACCTGTGTCACGTGCACATGTGCTAAAACTAAAACACAGCTGGTTGGTTTAATTTTAGGCCTACTAGCCTTGGCAACATCCCTTTTATCTCCAATGCCTAATTATAAAAGCCCTAAATGCCAGTACGGTTAACTGCTTCAGCACTGAAGTACTGGTGTTTCACTGCACCCATGAAACGCATCCAGTAGCCTGGCCTTGCTTGGCACCATATCCTAATTCTCCCCTCTTCTGGTACGTACTGCATATACAGCTATTTCTGCCTTTCTATGCTAAGAACCTAAACCCTAATAAGTATTTCTAAGTGAGTTCAATGCTACTCAGACCTAATGACGACACAGAAAATTATGTGACATATACAAAAGACATAGAAGTAAAACCTGAACTGTCATTTCTATTAATTCCAGCTATAATCAACAGGCAGTAAAAAACATTTAGGTGTTGTATAGCTTACTCAGCCTTTTTCATGTTGCTCTTTAAAGTGATCTTTTAATTTATCTTCTATCAGATAATGTGTCAGCATCTCAAAGAAGATGGCAGACTTTGCAAACAAAAAAAAACATTTTAGCAGAAACTTCCATTGCTGTTTTCTCAGGATAGTAAGAAAAGATGTAAAATAAGGATCACAAGAATGCTAGGATCACTTCTAAAACCTCACAGGCAAAAGGTCTTGTTTCTTTAAACCTACAATCTCTAAAAAGTAGTTTTCTAAATATTCTTTAAAAGAGGGAGAACAATTTCTATCCACAATTCTTAAATTCTGAGAGGACATTTAGTCACAGGTGGATACCAGTCTTGTCGGGTTTAGTATCAGCTCATGGAATTCAGCATTACTACCTTCATTAACTGCTTCTAAACACAGAAACTACTTTTATCTCCTTCAAAGAAGTTTCTTACAAATATCCCCAAAGCCAACTCATTTTCTTTCTAAACATTTCTTCCAACTCTGTTGTCCCTCTGCATAACAGGCCACCAGTAATACCAGGCACCTTATTTCCTTGTCTATTTCTGCCAGCCTGTTCATATGCATCTTTCAGCCTTTGTTTTATATTTTGAAAGCTAAAGTTTTGTGGCAGGGACAAATACTATGCTATGTTAATACTGTAAACTGTAAAGTGACACTCAGAACAGTGCAAGGGGGAACCAGTAAAAATTAATGAGAATGCTTGATGATAAAATCTTAGTCTATCCTGGCAACAATGTGAATAAACAAATTAATGCACGATGTCTGCATAAAGCACAAAATAAGCAAGAAACTTAAAAAATCTGGCCAGTAATTGTCTGACATCATTAATTTAATTTCTATTTCCTATAAGTCTACATGAAAGAGCCATGTAAGCTGCTCTAGACAACCATCTGAAGGCAGCCTTAACAGCATTTGGAAGCTACTAAATCTCTCTTAGTAATTGCCCTTTATTTGCATGGAATTCATTATGCACTGAAGTTGAACTCAATTATAGTACATTCAGGATTCCAAAATCCCCAGTGCTTCATTAATTTTTCAGCTACAATAGAATAAATACCCACACTTTAGTGAAGAGCTGTCTTTTTAGAGGAGGGTAGGTCAACTGTATCATCAGTAGTGCTAGCACTGAATCCTGCCACTCCTGATTTTTTGAACTTCAGCTCACGGTTCAAACTTTGATGGATAAAGATTCAGTGAACATCTTGCTGATGAAAAAGAATCTATGTAAGTTCCCCAAGTGAGTTCTGAGGGAGCTCCTCAGGTTGTCTTAAGGGTCAGAATGGCATCTTTGTAACCATTTTTCATTCTTGCACATCACTTCTGATTATAGGCAGAGAGCAACAATAAACAGCTGCTCATTACAAGACGGTTTCATCACACTAATAAGAGCTGAAACTACTAAGCAGTCATTTTATACTTCAAGGTACACTTTTGGAAAAGACTGCATGTCAAAGCAACAAAAAGGACTGAAATTAATATATTTCTTTTTCTGTGTGTGTGCGGTAAAGACTGAGGGGAGGTACTGATCCATCAACATGAAAAACCCATGAGAGGGGTTTGGCGGCCTTGCCACAGAGCAAGTGTACTTTGAAAAAAATGTTCATCAGTGGGGTTGAAACTGCAAGGTTATCACACTTAGGAGAAAACGGAACAATAAAGACATTGTAAAATTGAAATTAGTGTAGTTGGTGATGGTATTTTATGATGAATATTAGATTAATATATGAAGGATGATTGATTTGGATGTCTAAGAAAGTGGGAGCTCTGAATGATCCTTTTCCTGCCACTGACAAGTTCCAGTATGGCATTAACCCTCTTTTCCTCTACATGATAGTATGTTCATGCTGCAGCCCTGTGAGGACTCAAAGGTTGAAGCTTGAGTCTGACTCAAATTAGAAACTCCCTTCTGCTGACAGGGGAGGCCCTGTGTCCCCCACACATCTCCTCCTGCCCACTTTTCAATGCACATTTCCATCAGTTACCTGAGACAGAGGTAACTCTGAGACCTGAATCACACAGGAGGCAAGCTAATTAAAACTACAGAAAATATATTTATAGATTTTAATATTAATTATCATTATTTTATACATATAATAACTATATATTTTGTATTCTACTAGTTCATGAACTGAATCAAGTCACTTTGAAGTCTCATGTAAATGGGGAATATGTAAGGGAACTGTGTAGGTGGAAGTAGGGGAGGAGGAAGGGGGGAAGTGAGGGAAAATGCAAAGGAAAATAGGAAGGGAGAGAGGGAGACCTCAAGACAAGCTGTTAACTGGTTCAGCTCTAACATGAATCTGCTCCTTACAGGAATACCTCCCCTACAGCCTGCAAAAATTTTCATTATACTTATAGGAGCTTTTTATCTTCAGTCCATCACCTTACCAGAAAACTTTACAGAACGTGGTCAACTAGTTTGGAAGTTGTTCAGAAAAGAAATGACACGGTATGGCCACATGACCTCACTTTCTCTAGGAAATGTTCTTATAAAATGCAGTTATGAGGAAGCCTGTAGCATGAGCTGGTTCATGTGTAGAACTAACGCAGAACTGATCATAAAGGCATATGTAATGGTGGGAATAATCAATACAGATGAAGATACAGCACTGATACCTGCAGGGACCTCCTCTGTCACATGCATTTTATGAAAGGCTAATCTGAAAATGCAGGGAACAAATTCCACAGAAGAGAAGAAATTACATTTAACATTGAGTTATGTTCTAGTTCATGTTTCATCACTTTGCTGTCATTTTCTAGAATAAAAGACTGAAGTAAACAATGAACTTCCATCAACCTTACAACATGAAAGTAAGGAAGGGAATGAGAATAAATGCATGTATGAAAGACTGTATTATTTCTCCTATAATAAGAAGAAATACTGCCTGGTTTTGTTTTTTTTTTAATTTAAGGAAAATGAAAAAAAATATAATTAAGTAGTTTGAAAAATTGTCATAATCTTTCAGTCATTTAGTTGCTATTTATGAACAGATCAAGCATTTCAATTGTAGGTTTTCATTACAATTTAATTGAACTGCTATTGAAATATTACGGTATATAATGGTGTAATGAAGAATGTAAAAACACTAAGTATAAGTGACACACCATGCTAATGTCTGTGGCCCACAAAAAAGAAAGGGTTTACTCTGAAATTCAGATATTGGACAACTTATTTTTGTTCAACTAGTCTTTTTAAAGGAAAAGACTGCTCCTTTGTGTAACAAAACATTTAAAGAATAGAAATTACTATATAAAATTATATTTTTCTATTGTCTCTAACAAATGTATAGTTGAATATGGCTTACCTTGAAGTAGAGCTGCAATTTGGAGAGACTGCTGAGATGGATGCTCATTAAGTATATCCAGAACTGTTCTACCCAAACTGTCCTTTATGTTGGTATCAATTCCTGAAAAAGAAATGGATATTTATTTAACCCTAAATGCTTGGGATTATAAATGTGTTATATTAAACTAAACTGTCTGACAAATTGAAAGCAAGTGGTTTTACAACTGCACTAGAGCTGAAGGGATACATTTTTTGTCTAAAACTTGAGCCTAAAATTCACATGTTGACATGGATAGTTTTTATATATTTCCATATATCAGAGGGATATAAAGTAACCAAATTTGGGATTATTTTAACAGATTGCTCCTAAGGAACAGCCATCCTGAAAAGGATATTTTGTAAAATCAAGAAATTCTCTGAATGTTTTTCCTACTTTTCTCTCCAAACTGCTTTAATTCATTGGGAACTTTCTAGTCTATAGTACCAGTATGTGTTTTGGGAGCGAGACTGAAGAAGTTTTTATCTTTACATTAATAAAGTTGTACTTCATGGCAACATTTTCAAAATTCATGCCATGAATAGACTGAAATATCCGTGTGTAGTATTCAGGCACTATGAACAGCCACAGCACTTCCTCACAGACTGTCCATGCTGCTAACAAAGTAATGGTTCGGCTTAAACTGTGAATCAAGTTTGAGGTTTGCCCTGAATCAGAACCTGTTGTATATGACTCTCTACCTTTGCCTTGTAGGAGCTTCCTTAGAAAGTTTGCCTTATTGTAGAATGCTCAAGTTGTTTTCAGTTTAGATGTGCTTTCATAAAAAGTAAAGGTATGAAATGTTCTAGGAAAAAAAAGTGAAATTCTTCTCAGGACACTGAACAGAGAAAAACAGAGGAAGCAGGATTTAAAAGGACATTCTGACAACATTCACCAGAGAAGGCTGCAATTACAGTAATTTCCTAACCCAATGGACAGTTTCCTAATTTGTTTTGTGAGAAACACAAAATTTTCTCACTGAAAACAAACTCAAAATATTACTGGCCTATTTAGCAGTGACAGTCGACTTTCAGAGGCCAGACACACCAACTCCCATATTTCCTTTGTAGGAGCTACTTGTAACATCTTCTGACTCTTTTTGAAGCAGAACTAAAAAAAGGGGATTGCTAGGTACAAAAGGCAGAAGGTGGGGAGTGTTGCAGAAGTGCAGAGATTTGGGGTTGCAGGAGTTCACAGTAAAGATGCTACTCTGCTCTCTTGACAATTGTATGCTGGTAGAGGCTGTAACATGTATTAATCTGAAAAAAAGGTGGCCTTTTCCTGTAGTCAAAGAGCTTCCTATGTTTGTGTGATGTTCTCTAGTCCTTCCTTTTTTAGGAAATAAAAAGGCCCTGCCTTTTCGAGGGCAGGTGAAGATCCCTTTCAGCCTCCTTCTTTTTCATCCAAACAGAGAAGCAACTTGGAAGGACCATTTTTTTCCTGAAAACAGGTCTGAGATCAGGGATACAGTAGTCGAGATTCAGATGAAGAGCTGTGATTAGGATATACCTTCTTCTGCAATATATAAGTAACATCACAAGAACTGATAATAAAGACCAACAAGATCCCTCAGTGTAACGGAAGTTCATGGATCTGCAAGAAATTATCTCTAAGTATTTTCATTCTCATTGGTCTTACCATTTATCTGAGAAGACAATTGTCTAGATGAGTAATTTACCTACAACAATTATGAAACATGCAGTAGATGGGTTGTTTGGACTTTATATCCCTGTTCTTCTTTTCCTTCAGGACAAATGCAATTCTCAAAGACACAGTGCCTTCCCCTTTCTTCACAGGCATTCAGTCTATCCCGGAGATGAAGAAGCAAGTAGAATAGTGTGTTTGTTAGGAATAGCCAACTGAAGGAAATAAATGTGAACATGAATCTTCTGGTCTCTATATCAAAGAATATTCTTGGCTGCCTTTCAGTGCAAATAACAAAATTTTATGTAGCTATTTTGTTCTCACAATACATTTATTTTCAGAATACAGTGGCATACACTGGGTCATATATGGAATTTCTGAATCTGAACATCACCTTTGTTCTCTGTGTATAGCAATTTCTTACTCTAAAAGAACACTGTTTTAATGAGAAGTACATGTGACCAGATTTGCAAAGGCTAATAAACATAAAATAATTTGTATAACCAAAACTTAAGGAGGCTTACTCCAGATTAGGAAAATTAAGGGTATTTGTTCAGTGTTTGCTGTAAATCAGATTTACCTGTTTCAAGCAAAATGCGTACTACCTCCACCTTTCCAAATAGGGCTGCTTCATGTAGGGCACTCCCCTTTTCTGTCTAGAAAAGAAATATTGTGACATTTAAAATACAATTTAATCTTTCTGTGAAGAATACACTTGGAAAATAAGTATTTCTTTTTTCCCCTCTATTTCACCTACACATAAAAAACACTGAATGGACAAGAATAAATACTAGAATACAAGATTTTTTTATTATTATTCAAGATGAAACAAAAAACTCTGTCAGTTCTAACATAAAATTAATAACTACACAAGAAAATATAGTAGGAATTTAATACAGCTCTCTGTTAAGAAGCCTGCATTTGTATAAAATTTCTCAACTCCCTTTACAGGCAGTGAAAAATCTAGTCAACACCATCAGTGGAACACAGCTCTTCAGCAGAGTCAGACAGTTTACATGTGGACATCAACAACTGGATGTTTTATTGTGAAACTGGATCACACTCTAGAAGGTCAATTCAGCTATATGGTGAGAGATGCCCTAGGATATCCTGATGTCCAGCTGCTGGTCCAGTTGATGCTCACATTTGATCTGCCTCACATCTGCCCCATGCAGATGCCTTGGATACATACCCTAAGGAATCCCCAACAGCTTTAGATGCCTATGCTCATGTCATTTAAATTCTAAATTAGATGTCTGCGAACTCGATTTTGGAGACATTTTTGACACAAAATTCTTTGTGAACAGACTTTTGCTCAGATAAAATCTGCAGTACTGAAAAACACACTTTTTCTTAACAAGCTACTTTTCTTAGTATTTTATATTGCTATTACTGAAAATTCTCAGTAGAATATCCTTCCATCCAATAGCATTAGCATTAACTAGAGGACTACTACATCTCACTGAGTATCTGACTTACCTACTTTCTTTTTGATAGCAAACTAAATTTTGAAATTTATTTATGGCAAACGTTAAAGATTTTACTGCTTTGTTTTTTCTATACTTTATCCAAGTCATACTTACTATTGTAGAAAAACCTTAAAGATACAGACATACAAAATCCAATTCTGAAATAAAATAATAATTAATTCTTAATTTGTCGTGTGGACCAGAGTTACAGCAATGCAGTGACAGGATATTCAGAAGCAATCAAAGATCCTGAGATAGGATGTGAGCACACTGTAAGGGTACGTATGTCCTACCAACACTTCGTATGTGGAGGCATAAAGTAGAGCATGCCTAACGACATCTACATCCTGCATACCACTTACACTATCAGTACAACAGAGAGGAGAAGGAAGTCAGTAAGAGAATATACATAGGAAACACATATCTCAAAAAATTTCTAATATTTCCATTTTCAGAAGCAATCCAGTTGAACATTCCAGCTTTATTTGGAAGAAGACTAAATATCCAGAATTACTTAGAGATGCTTTCAGAATCCTTTACTCAAATAATATCTTCAGGATATTTCCAGTTAGTGCAATTGACTTCAAAATGGGATAACTCTGCAACAACAGTGCAACCACAAAGGTACACACAAGAGATTTATGTGCAGCTTAGAAATTTCTGGGAATGAGAAAAATTCTCAGAAAAGTCACTGATAGTTATAGATCTGATTACTGAAAGGGACTTGACACCAGCAATCTTGAAAAAAGCATATTATCCTCTTGGTGTAATATGGCATTTCCTTTGGATTGATCACTTACTGGCATGGCTATTGTGTGGACCTGGTACTATCAAGATGGAGTTCTCTGTCATCAAGGAGAAGTGTTGAGAGCAGGTCAAGGGAGGTGGCTCCCCTTCTGTTCACTACTTGTGGGTCCACACCTGAAATGCTGTGTTCAGTTTTGGGCTCTCCAGCACAAGATGGAGATGGAGCTACTAGAGAGAGAGACACTAAAATTGTTAAGAGATTAGAGCATCTCTTCTATGACGAAAGGCAGAGAGAGCTGGGACAGTTTAGCCTAGACAAATGAAGACTCATAGAGGATCTCATCAATGTATACAAATACCTGAAGGGCAAGTATAAGGAAGTTTAAGCCAGGCATGGTCATGTCTAGTGATAGAAGAAATAACGGGGAAAAAATGAAACACAGTAAGTTCTGTTTGAATATAAGAACTTGTTTGTTTGTTTGTTTTGCAGGCAACTGAGCCCTGGTACTGGTACAGGTTGTCCAGGAAAGTTGTAGGGTCTCAGTCCTTGAAGACTTTCAAAAGTTGTTTGGACATGATCCTGGGCAACTTATTGTATGGGATTCTGCTTGAAAAGGGGTAGTTGGACTTAATGACCTCCAAAGGTCCCTTCCAACCTCAACCATGCTCTGATTCTGTTAGGGATAAGAATTAGTGATGTATACATCAACAATGAAATCCACAGAGGTTCAATTGTTAGAGGAAGCCAGAGCACTAGATTTTATTTCTACTGAAATGCACAGATGAAAACCAATCTCACCTTGACTAAAATTGTAGATATTATTCTGTACTAATAAGGAACCTTGTTTATGGAAAAAAATGGACTACATTAGTGACAACAACTTTCTACTGCTGAGATCTGAGACTGAGAAAGATCAATGTTATGGCATACTGAGGACATACAGCTTTGAGGACAAGGAATAGGACCTATCCTTAGATTACCCAGATAAAGGGTGAAAAAGATTTTGATATGATAATTGGCATGGGCAGCAATTTTTTGTTCATCAAAATTCCCCACTGGAGGAAAGGTAAGCAATATTTTCCTTGATGAAAGCACAGATCTTGTAAGAAATTGAATTAAAACTAATATGGGAAGAGAAACTTCTTGTAGATGTGCAAGGCAAACAAATCTATCTGGGGGCAACTTAAGAACCAGAAGATAGTTCTGCTATGCATGAAGGGAGTACAGGAACTTAAGCCCCCTTTACACATGTAATTCATAGTGTTGGGAGAGGCATCCCAACTTAAATGCGATTTTTTCCCTATATAATTTCTTGCTTCTTAGTCTATTCTACCATAATATTTCCTGTCATATCAGAACATGATCTTAAAATTCTTCACAACATTCCACACTGCCCTGCATTCTAGGGCAGTCTATAACTCTGAACTATCAGACAATAGTAATGAATGTCACATCCCGGAAATAAGATTGATATTATGAACAATTTGTTCAAAAGAGACATTTAAAAGGCACACCATATAAACAGTGCAAGGATCTGTACATTATAAAGGTGATTTTCTGAACAAGAGGGGAAATATTACCATGAAACTGAACTAAAATCAATCTGAGAATATGGAGATTGAAAGCACACTTGTAAGATGCAGACGCGTAATCCTGCATAAGATGTCATGGAGATGAATGCTGACACAAATCTTAAAAGCCCTAGGCAGGATTTCATGGTAATAGTGAATAACTACTAAGTGAATGAGATCTCTCAACCCAAAAACTATCCAGAAGGCAGAAATGTCCTTGTTACCAGACAGTTCAGTTACCAAACTCTGCTTTAACTTAGAGGGAATACTGAACCTCAGGATGAACAGGGCCAAGAGAAATTCAGAGTGGCTGAGTAGATGTATCTTTGTAAATGTACATGTGGTTTACTACTTGAAGGTAGGAGTAAGTTCAGAATGTTTTTTCTTGTGCAATAGAGAATTTAACCAAATTGCAAGGATTAAAAAATATAGTTGCAAATAATTTCTATATATTATTTAAGAAGTGCTATTTTCACTTATAACAGTCTGCTTGTGCACTAATATATTCTTCTTGTCCATACTACAGCAAGTGAGCTTAAGATTTATAGACAATTTTCACTGCTTTACTTCCTGAAGCTTTCACTGCCTTGGATTGTATTTTCCTGGCAAAGTTAATACTTCCATTATATTTGGAAAGTCTTTCCCAGTGATACTTAATACAAAAACTGATGGCAATTTTTCATTAACAGAGTGAGCTAAAGTCTGCTTGAGTTTGCACCAAAGGATAATGTATTGAATCTCTGGCCTTAGTTTTCTGTATATGAAATACAGAGAACTAGAGTAAAAATGGTGCACTAAACATATAATAAAACTGTCCGTGCCCCTTCTTACTACTAAATACAGGTACAGTGTCACAGCTGGGCACATAAACCAAGCTAGGACAGGACATTTTCAATAGGCACACCAGAGTACCCAAGTAAGTTGGCGTACAATTTGAGGGTTCACAGAGAAGCATCGAGGGTTTTAATAATTACAGATTTTCTTTTAATCATGTAAATATGCAAGAGCTTGTAATTAGGTCACTTGTCTAGTCCTTATTCATAGGCAGTTTGCTATAGTTCTGACATGGATTTCAGACAAAATCAGAAGGAGAACAGAATGGTAGCTTTGTAAATTCATTCACAGAATATTCTCCATATACAGTGACAGCAAAAAGGAAGGGGCACAGCTTTTGGCAGAACTACCAGTGATAAGAAGTGGAAATTGTGTCATTAGAACAGACAGGGAAGGCAAATAGGGATAGATGAAAGTTGGATAAACAGAAGGGGCCAAGATTTTAGGGTATTTATAATTATTAAACTACTGTTTACATTAAATATACTGAACTGTGCAATATCTTAATTTACTGAGGGTCCAAAATCTATCATTCAACCTTAACCTGTGTATTTTCCATATGTTTCAATTTAAATGAAAACTTCAAAGCATAAAGAGATGAAACAGATTTGTATTGCCCACTCCTAAATAACTCCGGATTGAAAGATATTGGATAGACCTGGGAAATCAATAAAATGTGTGATTAATTAAATCAAAAATTAAATGCTGTCTTTTATTAGTCAAAAATTTTGCTGTGATTAAAAAGTGCTTAGTGAGTACAGAAGAGAAAGATAAGATGGCTAAAGTAAACTGTAATGTAAAATTTCATAGAGATACAAGACAGGCTACTCCTATTGTCATCTTTAAACATTCTGATAAGTCTTTACTGGTGATAAACTGAATTTATTTAACACGTTTAAATGTGTATAAAATTGTTTACCACATAAGATTTTACTTTGTAAATTGCCTTTCCCAATCAGTGATGCAGTGATTTAATTAACAACAAAATAGTTGAGTTTAGTTTCAAGTGAAAGGCTGGTATTTTGTGTTCTCCTCAGTTTAATAAGCTGCCAGTAATCATCAACAGAATTTTTCAGATGCTATAGAAGTAATAAGTTAACAGTAGGTACAGAGCCAAATTACCAATATGCTAAGATGCTGAATGAAAAGGAACATATTGATAGAGGATATGTATACCACCAAGAAAATAAATAAATGATATTTCCTTATGGCAAGTAGGACAAAACCAGNAAAAGCAATTGGAATAAAAATAAATTTAAAAACAAGTAAGTCCTATAATTTCAATTTATATGCCAAAGAGATCACCATTACTGAAAGAATCTTTCATTTCTTAAAAGATTGATAAAAAATCGTAGCCATTGTATGTTTTAAAGACCAGTGAAAAACTTTTAGTATAACTGCAGATAAAAATGGCTTAGGAGAATTCACAGTAGTGCTAAAATTATCTACATCATATGAAGAAGAACACATTCATAAAACCGTTGTGTAATATTTTGCCCTCATGTAACCATCAGTTTGTAAGTTTCCATGACAGAGACTATTTTCCTTCAATTATTCTATTTCTTAAATATTAATTCAGGCATTAGGTTTTTTCTGCATTTTTCCTCATTCATTTGCTAGAGATAAAAGAGAAATTATATGTTCAGAAATATGCATTTGAAAGTTCTATGTTGCTCTAGCATTAAACTTTTCCAAATTACGGAAGATGTAGTAATAGTAAAGATAAAAAAAATGAGCTGCTTATGTTAACCTTTGCAAGTGTCTCTCTTTCTAGTACAGAAAATCAAAATCAAATTAAATTGAAAGCTTGATGGGTGGCAAATTCACAAGCAGAGAAATCACACAGAAGTGTTTCACTTTAAAATAGTTTGAAGCAGGTACCAATACTAACTCAAAACATGTGAAACATAATAAAAGCAGTAAAACAATTTTACGACATTTTCCTTTGGAAGGCAATTGAGGATACCCAGTTTCAATCTTAAAATACACTAATACTTTCTGATTTGCTTTGTTGTTTTGTTTTTTTAATTTATCTTTTCTTCCCCACTTTACATTCTTTTTCTCAAAAGTTGAAGATGATCTTGATGGAAGAATCCAGAAGTAAAAGTGTATGGAATCCAGTTCCAATTTTTCTATATAAAAGGGCATTTTGTGTATAAAGGAGTTTGATTAAATGCACATGAAGCTTAAAATGGATAAATCTTAATCAAAGTTTAGACAAAGTATGCAAGATTTATTCACAGATTCTTCTGAGTTGGAAGTGAACCAGAAGGACCATCAAGTCCAACTCGTAAGTGAATTGCCCATACAGGGACTGAACCCACAACTATGATATGTTTATCAGAAGGCTCTAACCAACTAAGTGGTAGAGAATGTCTGAATGTGACTCTAAAGTAAGATGTAATTATATTTTGTTGGTTGCTTGCTTTATCTGAAAATAGATATAAAGCTTAAATAAACTTAATTTGAAAATATTTTATACAGTGAGAGAGAGAGACAGCAAGGAAGTTACTTCATATATAAAGATTAAATCCACTCTATGACAAACACAGTGCCATCAATCAAATCAAGAGAAATTGTAAGATTGAGGCAACATTTCAGAACATATAACGGAATCCTATCCTCTATAGTTAAAAGGCTTAGACACTTTCCAGTACAAAGAATTGAACATAAAATTCGCTGCTGCTGTACCTTGTGTCTCTTCCCATATATGTCTATTTTATTTAAAGTTACCCCTTTAACATCATTATAACTTACTGTGCATAAAACTAGACACATTAAACAGCTGACAGGTTGGAGTCATTAGCTGTGAGAGAGTATTGCTATTTAAGAATTTTATATATAAGAATTTTCTCTTATATTTATACAACAAATGTTTAGAAATGCAGAAAATCAAAATTTTTATTACTTAGTAACTTGAGTTTAGAGTGGAATAATTGTAGGAAAATAAGCTCTCAGTGAAATTTTAGATTACTGTGACCACAAAGGGCCATAGCTTTAGAAAACCAGCTTACAACCTTTACAGCCATTGCTGTAGAAAATAAATTTATATACATCTATATGAATGGTTGATATTGTGTATCTACATGTCTCAAGACATCAAAACATGCACTCAGCTTTGAAGATATTTATCTTTCTTGAGTTACCCCTTTTAACACGTTGTTTGAGTTGTAATAAATAAAGCTGTATTATATATCACCTTGCAGCATTTCTAGCAAAGTAAATACAAGTGTATTTTAAAGAAAAAAATGTAAGAAGCAATTTCAATCATAGTGGAAGGAAGGAAGGAAGGAAGGAAGGAAGGAAGGANCTTTGGAAAAGAAGGAAAGTAGGAAAGAAAGGGAAGAAAAGAAAATGAGAATGAGAAAAAGAGAAAGAAAGAGAAGGAAAGAAGGAAGGAAGGAAGGAAGGAAGGAAGGAAGGAAGGAAGGAAGGAAGGAAGGAAGGAAGGAAGGAAGGAATTACACACTAACTTGGCAGCTGACATCCATTCCAGCCTCCAGAAGCACCTGTACGACAGCTTTGTGGCCGTTACGAGCAGCAAGATGCAAAGGAGTGTGTTTTCTTGTATTACAGTTCATCAGATTTGGATACGCTTTGATGATCATTTTTACAACGCGCAGACGTCCATAAAGTGCTGCCAGGTCCAGAGGTGTTTCCAGTTTGTTGTTTCTTATTGTGGGGTCTGTCAGCTCTTCTAGCAGAACAGCAACAACTTCTGAATGACCATACTGAGCCGCACAATGCAGTGCTGTTTCATTTTCATTGTTCTGTTAAAAAAACCCACAAGCTTCAGAAATTAATGTTAAATCCACTAATAGAAATTCTCAGCTTCTATAAATTGCCTCCATGAGATCACTACAGAGGCAGAGTTTGTAATATAATGTATGGTAATGTATGTTAAATGCTTCAAAATTACTCCACTGAAATTTTAATAACACATTAATACTTCAGTTTGTGGCTCTCCAGCAGATGAGCTCCCTATGTGTCTACCTTGCTCCCAATCCATTTTAATAACATGCCCCTCAAAATCTTGTAGCTTATGATATGCCAAAATCTGTAACCTTCTTTGATTCAACTGTTCCTGAAATTATGATTGAGTCCTTCTCTTAAAAATACTCTTGACAGTGAAGTCTCTCTTCTTGATTTTGCTGGTTTTGTACCGTGGCAGTTTGTTATTAGAGAAATGAATTTATGGAGAAAAACTGTGCAATGCAAATGTATCAGGCACAAGGTTATAAAAAGTTACTATCCAGAAAACAATTAAAACTTGGAAGGAGACAAAATAGCACCTATAGAAAGCAAATCACTTAAGCAGTTGGTCTTCTCAGGACTCCAGATAGAGGTATGTATGTGTTTTAAGGCATATGAGCATGTGTGTGCTGTGGACTAAACAGGCTTTTTCTATATAAAGCAATGCCCCCACAAGAGTTTTCCAAAATATTACTCAATAAACTTAATAATAAATATTGAGAATAAGCATTATATTTTTTAATTGTTCTCTACCAGTTCTGTCTGTATACTTGCAATGGCAAAGAGACAAATAACTTGTGGCAAAGAGGGAGGAAATAGTTTATCGAGTTCTCTGAATTCTATATGTCATCTATATTATTGATATATCATATGAAGGCTTTACAAAGCTTTAAAATACACTAGACTCTATAAATTGTAGAAGTATGTACATTGAATGCCTCTTCTGATAAATTATTTATAAAATGTTGTGACTGCTTACAAATGTTATAAAAGTAAAAAAACCAAGAAGCCAATGTGCTATATAAAAAAAAAATAAAATTAATGTAAATTCAGGAAATATACTGAAGAAAGGAAAGGAAGAAAAAGTGATAAATCTGAATCTATAGTTCTACTTCTTAAGGAGCCAACTGAAGAAAATTCAGAGGACAGAGATCTGAAAATAGAAAAAAAGTATTTTGAAAGACAGAAAGAGTCAGAGATTCAGAGACATGAGGCTTTGGACTCCTACTCGAAAGCTAGCAAGGATAAGAATATCCATGTTGCACAGTAAAAACTAGAAAGGAGGAAAAGGGAAGATATATTTTTTTTGTAATGATGTTTCTAATTCTGTAACCGAGAACTCAACTCTTGGGTTTGTGGTTTTAACAACATTGCTGTCATTTTTATCTCTTCTTGCAATCTAAAATGAGTCAGATGAACCTGGGAAACAAAAGACACAGATCAATACATTCAGATAAATCAATGTTGCAGTCAAACTCATGGGGTGTCTGCAACATCTCACAAGATTTGAGAGACTGGAATGTGTTTCCTGCTAAACTGCAACATGGAGGCTGGAGAAGATCCAGGTGGAAAGTGAGAAGCTTCCACTGGCAGACATGGCTCGATGACTAGTAAGTGTTTACATCATTGTGCATAGTTCAGATCATCATGTGGGCTTTCTTTATTACACACACCTGAAATTCAGATTAAAATATATATATTGTTACAATACCACACTGCTGCAATGTTCTATCAACTACCTGAAACAAGCTTTTTGTGCTCTAGTAACTTCTAATATATCTTTTATATAGGACTGGGCAAAGCAATTTTCTTATGTACAGTTGTACGCCCACAAATCACAAGTACAGTTTATGAAAATTTATTTTTAAATTCTCAATATTTCAAGGACAGCTTGATGAACAGGCAATTGCAGCCTGATTTTGTGTACAATTAAGTATGAAAATCAGATAATTGCACACAAAAGGACAATTATGGTAATTTTTGCCTAGTTACTGTATTTATATAACCAATGGAAATAGTTACACAAAGAAGTTATATGTATAACTATGTTGACATTCCGTGAGGTGAATAACAAAATACATGTTTACAATTGTAACTATCTGTCCAATATTTGCTTACGTCTGAGGGTTTTTTCAAGAATTTATGGAAGTACTATTTCAAATCTTGTGCCAATTATATAATATTGAAACTTAAAAGTATTCTGATTAAATTTTCGAAGAAACATAAAAATTAAATTTGCTATGGCCCTTTTCTCAAAATGTGATAGACAGATACAGACACATAGAGATTAAACAGTCCAAGTCACTGCTGCTGAGCAGCAAACTGGAATTTGCTCCCTCTGGATAAAGAATATCCAGATGAATTTTCACACAAAGGCACATTGAAAGGAAAAGTACATTTTAAAACAGTCTGGTGCACAAAAGGGAAGTATCAAAATGTTATTATTTTCAGGTGTATTTTGTTGAACATTTTTCTAGGTTTTTATTTGCCATATAAAAACTATGTTCAGTTCATGACAAATCAAACTGACTCAAAATTATAAAGAGCAACATATCACTGAAATAAAGCACAAGAATCCAACCTGAGAAAATATGATAATTAAATTACCTTCAAATATGCACTCAGAACAGGCATGGTACATATTGTGTTATCAGGGCTGATAGCTACTACCTAATTAAAACTTGATAATAAAACATTTTTCCTTCTTCAATTGTAAATTAATCAATTCAATTCAGGTAGAGAGGACAAAATTATTTTTGACTTTCAAAGAGTAAATTGAAACTTGTTTAACTGCCCTCTAAACTTATCTACTTTGACAATTTAGTACTACTTACATAAATCATCTTAGAATCGGGGGAGGGGAGGGGAG
>VXBU01004603.1:0-28104 GCA_013400315.1 Bombycilla garrulus | reverse complement strand
TAAAAAAAAAAAAATAAAATATTAAAGTGATCCTAAAAAAAAAAAAAAAAACAAAAATAAAACCAAAAACAAACAAACCCTAAAAACAACAACAAAAACAGAGGAAAAACGTCTGACTTGAGTGCAGTATTTGCCGTGGTGAAAAGTGTAATGAAAAATGGCCTGCCCCTATCTCCAACTCTCAGAAGAAAAAGGAAAGAAGAAAAATAGTCCAGGATTTCTTACAAGCCATAGCTTCAGCTCCAGAGAGAAGTTACGATAGCTTTGAGGAGTCACATGTCTTAAAGAGCCTACCTGCAACCAAGCAAAAAGCTCAGAATCCTAGATTCTCTCACAAATGTACAACAGGTGTCAGGGTGAGCATGCCTCTCAAGTGTTATTTGAGGATATGTGGGTGGAGGTGGCTCTGTAACAACATGACATTTCCCTCTTTCTGGGATACAGGGAATATTCTCTTGCGTAGAGTGCTAATTAGCAGGAGAAAGTAGGTGCCAGCAAAGTAGTCCACCAAATCTGGCCTTTGTGTTGAGTGGGACGCCAAGGAGTTTACAAAGTCAGAAAAACTCTGTATACATGAGTTTAACTTTAAAGTTTCACATGGTCAAGATTCCCTTAAAAGACTTAAGATGTTACATTTCTTGTGAGGATTGCTCACATGTTTTCTATTATAAGGTTTTTGGGTTAAATGAATAAACGAGAGGACATCTGAGGACCTTTTTTGAGTCAGTGGGGTATAGAAGTATCAGCTGTATCCCTGTTTATTTGTTCCAGTGATCAAACCAGATACAGCACACCTAATCAAGTTTGACAATATTCTAGAAGTCTGAAGGTATAGGTACGACTGGGGAGAAGTAGGCTTGAATTTACATTTCTCTTTCTGGTCTTACTGAAATATCTTTTTCACTCTGCCCTCTCCGAAGTTCCTACACAGCTTCCAGTATTCTGTCAGCAGAATGTAGGTAATGTCTTCAAGCAAATGCGTGACACATAATCCAATAGTTGCTTTTCATTTTGTTGCATAAATAAAACTGAAAAAGGTAATCCTACAGCTCAACTGTTTTCATCCTACATAAAATAGCTGATGAGAATGAGAAAGTTGGAGAATTATGTTAATCTGAAACTGAATTCACAGAATGACAAACTTAGAGTTTTGGCTTTTTTCTTGAATGTGTCAGAGTATTACAGGATTTCCCAGAAGACAGTCACATGAACATATTTTATTACTTTATTTTCCTATATTTCCTGCACTGATATTTGATATTCATATCCTAGTTAATTGTATAGATTCCATTGGCTAGGTATGTGACCTCAGATATCAAATAGATTACTCAAAGCATAGCGTCTCACACTGGTTAAGTGTTTGTAATTTAGGTCTCACATTTCTTATCTTCTCACAGTTTGCCTTCTGGCCACATTAATGTAGGCACTGAGAGAACAATTTGTCATTTTGCCATTTGAGGTGCTGTGGGGTGCCAGGTGGTACCCTACCTGGGCTATGCACTGCACAAGGACCTGGAAATTCTGTGCACCTTCTGTCACACTCTCAGGCCCTTGCAAATGTCTCAGTTACTGCAGGGCCTCAGAAGGTACTACATTTCTGTGTTGGGACATTTGAATCCTCCTTTCAGTCATCTGAATAGCCCTGTTGGCTCCTGTGATTACACAGACCGAACCTCTGTGGAACCAAAAAGCGCACATACAGGCAATGTAGACATCATAGCTCAGATCTGAATTAGGAGCTGACTCCCACCTTCACATTCCAGCTCTCTAACTACCCTGGCAAATGCAATTACTATCTATTATCATATTTCACAGCCTACTTCCAGTTCTTAAGCAGCTCAGCCTAGATGGTGTCAAATTTTAATCAGCTTCTTTTTATTTCTAAATACTAATCCTATGAATGGACCATGTAAGAACATACAGAATAAAAATAGAAGGTGTATCATATGTTTGACAGCAGAATGCAACATGCTTATATTGCCCTTACACACTGTAATACTCTCATAATTTTTTCTTGGTCTTTTTCTTTTTATGTGTCCTTTCTGCTGCATGTGAATCCATGCAGTCCATCTGGTTTGTCATTTACCTCTGCATATCTGAAAATTTACAGTACTCTTAAAATATACCAAGGACATTAATTTTATCTCAAAGATTTTCAGGAACATAATATCTAATATAGTAAAAAATACTAAAAGTTTGCAAACTTACAACCATACAGAAAAGATGCATAGTTAGATTTTGTCTTCATGTGATTTTTCCAAAACAAAGAAAAGGTTTTTCCATATTTTTTAAATCTAATATTCTTTAGGTCAGTGCCTATGCAGAAGAAAGTAGGCTTATAATGGAAAATTTTATCAGTCTTGGAGAAGAAATAACTGAAACAATGAAAAATCTGTTGATGCAGATAAATATTTTTTATCACTTTACCTGTTCATTCACTCTGGAGTGTGATGGTCCATGATGGATGAGAATCTTCACAATATCTACATCTCCTCTCCAAGCAGCCAAGTGAATAGGAAAGTAACCTTTATTATCAGCTACATTAGTTGATGCTTCATACTGAAGTAATTTGAGAACTATATCCCTGAAAAACAGGAGGTAAATCTAAAAATCAACAGTAAGCTAATTTTATTAAGCTTTTACATGAACTTACATATTACCAATCTTTTTATCCTGGAAAATAGAAAAAAAAACAAAAACAAAAACAAAAAAACCCCACACCTTTGTTTCAAGTGAAACAGCTACAAAAAGCAAAGACCAATAATTTCTGAAAATGAAATAGTAAAACATAGACAAAATGCTATTCATTGTAATGATTCTTCTTATGAATACCATCAACAATATTATCATCAGCTCTCTAAATCTGTTTCTTTCAATAGGATCACCTGGCCACAGAATAATTTTTAGAATTTTCCCTTCCAGAACATGTGCATGCCCCTCAAGGCACTAATGGCAGGGAAGTGCTCTTGTCTCCATCACTGATGAGTTCTTGAGACAGGATGACAAGAGGATAGTTTTATGCACATACTTCTTACTGTAAGGCTTAAGTATTAGTTTTTACTCTCCTTTAAGGCATTATCTCAAAAATAGTTAAGAAACAATTTAATGATGATCTAGCTACATATATGAAATAACATCTTCTATGTATAACTTCTATGAAATAACTGCTTCTCTTTTAATTTCCCACATTCAGCTGCCTTGTAGAAGTGAGTGGAAAAGCAACCTATTACCATTTTAATTCTCTTTATATATTCCTCTAGATACTTTTGGTGTGGCTTATCATACACGAGGAGAAAGATTAGCATAAGTCAGTATATTGCATCCCTGATTTTTAAGCAGTCTCCTGTACTTAACTTCAAAAGCTAAACATAAGAATTCTGTCTTATTGCTGCATTTGTAGTATCATCATTTGACACAGTCAGGCCTCATTAGTTATTAAGCTAAGAGAATTCATGATCCAGTGTGGGCATATCTAGGCATACTTTTTACAAATATGGAAACACTGACTTACTGATTTGGCTCAAAACATCAGTGAGGGAAGGGAGCTCAATGTAGTCTATGTTATGACCAAAAATGACTAAAAATTGACTACAAGTTAAGACAAAGGATAAATCTAAGGCAATTATTCTTCCACCATTGATGGAACCTTATTTAATTGCATATTGAAAGAAAAATGTGGCAAGTTATGAGGGAATATAGCCAGGTCAAAAGAAACTCCCAGTTGACTTCAAAAGATACTGGAATCACATATCTAAACTCTGAGGAAAATTTAAGCTGGATTTTGGTTACTCCTGACAAGGTGAAATACCATGAGAACAGCCAAGAAAGAACAGCCCCACTACAGAAAGACTTCTGCTACACAAAAAGTTCAAGAAAAGTGACTTCTGAGAAAAACTTTTTAGTACACATAAAGTTTGAGATACTTCCCATTAAATAATCGTTTTGCAGTAAATGGTCCAATGAGAGCTAGACATATACAGCAGCTCCTTTGAAAGGAACACCAAACAAATGAAGCATAAATTGAACTAAGTGTAAGAAAATCAGCAGAAATGCCCTACACAGATGAAATCTATAGATAAAAATTTACAGGATTTTTTGGGAAGAGTCTATTGTGAGATCCAAGCTACAAAAGAGAACATGCATCTCCTTCATCTTTCAAGAATACCCTGACCCATCACACTTATCTAGGGTGAGTCTTTTTTAGTGCTTTGGCAGAAATTTTCCATTTTGTACAAATACTTTTCAGAGAGGAGGAGACTGAAAGTCCTTAGCCCAGTAACATTACTGGGCTAAGTGAAATTACTTAGGGAGACTGAGATTCCAGTGCCTGCCCCAGATATGATTTAATTACTTATAAAAAACAGAATAGTTTCCCAAGAAAAGAAAATGGTCCCGAATAACCAAAGAGGAGGGAATTCATCACACACCAGTGATCAAGCAAGGCTTTGAACAATGGTGTCCAACAAGTATCCCAGCCACATATTCTTATGTTCCTATTTTTTTTGAAAAACTTTGAAATCTCTCAGGTTCAACCTAGTTTAAAGTGGCAAAAAATAAAATCCCACAAGTTTTTAAAGGACAGAAAATTTTCCTAAGAGGGAAGATTCTTGTGTCAAACAATTGTATGCCATTTTGATTTTGAATATCAAGTTTGAAAACTCAAATAGAGTGTGAAGTAATTTGCTATTTGTGATGACTAACAAAATTAGAACCACCAGGTATCTGTCCAATTCTCTTGCTGGCCATGCTACCATTGTAAAAGGATCAGTATAACAGCCTGGAGAACAGGTCCTGAAATCCTCATGATTTATCACAAAATACCTCATTATGCATTTCAGTTTACTTTAATATAACAAGGTAAAATTTTAATGTCAGTTACTGCTACTTATCTTGCTGTGAGTGTAAGGGGTCATAGCAGCCAGAATTGGACTTTTCAAAGGCTACAGTAAAATCTGCTGCTGTATGTCCACATTTTTAAGTCCTCCCTGACCTTGGAAAAAGTTTGGTTAATACTGTGTCTGAAATTATCATTTGGTTTTTGTATGTTTTGGAATTTTATAGTTTATATTGCTAGGATTCACTTGAAACCTGTTAGTTTCAGTGTTTATACAGCAATATTTTGAAGTTTCTGTGTAACTTATTTTATTGCCAGTATTAAATATACTAAACCCAGTTTTCATCTATTCAAAACCAGCAATCTTTGCTTGGGGTTTGGGCAGACAAAAATTCGCAATAGCACAAGAGACAATCCATAAATCACGAAATAAAACACCGAGTTTAATACATCATATTAAGAACTTAGGTCTAATTTCATGGAGGTAAAAATATATTAATGGATGATTCTGAACCTTCCTACACAGCTGAAACTTTGGAAAATGAACAATTTCTAGTTCAAGAGTTTACTTCACATATTTATTTAGAAAGAATATCCCATATTCATCAAAAGATGAATCCATCCTAAAGAAAACAGGCACCTTTCTAGAATACAGTTGCAGACACATCCTAAAGATTTAATTTTTTCCATATAAGGATGCAAAAATTGTGCAATGAGTAAACTAAACACATAATAATTATATATTCATGCGTTATTTTAGTGCCAGTCCAAAATCACATTAAAATACATGCAAATCACTCTTAATTTCAGCTGGGTTTCAATCAATTCCTTTTCTCCCATAGAGGAGTTAACCAAAGCTTTATGTCAAAATTTTCTTTAATGAAAATACCCTTTTTCTTCCTGCTTTCAAGTGTATAATTACTCAATATCCTTTTCATGTTACTTTTACTTTGATAACAATTAATCTTTACAGTTCTTTGTTTCATAAAATTGCTTCCTGAAACGTTCACACTCTATACATATGTACACACACAGAGAAATACAACACAACATTTTCTGCTGTGATTTCCCAGCAACGAGAAAGCACTAGAGCCAAGACCAGCAATAACAATGCTAAATTTCCCAAAACCGAGGAAGAATTTGGAAGAAGCAGTATAGAATCAATAGCTTTTAAACAACAATTCCCACTTGTCATTACTACTTACTGATATTGATGACAGTATAAAAGCATCTTATAATAATATATTCCATTGCAAAGAAGGTTCTTTAATAAGTGAAGGTTTGCAAATTTTTGGTACAAATCTCAGAACTATGCTATATTTTCTTGCATTACACAGTTTAATACTATTCTACACAAAAACCAAATGTGAGGCACTTACTTGTGTCCATTTAAAGCTGCATGATGCAAAGCAGTATAACCTGAACTGTCAGTGCAGTTTATGTTTGGTCCTCGCCAGATGCTGCAAATAAAGCAAAACTGTGATGTTAATTTTTTGGCTTGGCAAGTACAGAAGTGCCAGAAATTTGATCTACAAATAATCTAAAGACCTCTGCAACAAGTGTGATTAAACTTTAAGAGATTAATTACCTTAAAAGAAACTTAAAATAGAGAATGTCATCTTGATATCAATATAATTTATTTATAAAAATTATTTTAAACATCATCTGTAAAAGAGTCATGAACTTTATGTAGGCCAGACTCAAAGAATAATGACAGAATAGTCATTTCAATTAGATCTGTTCTTCCTCTATTACTCTGGTAATTACACTGAGGTTGTCATCTGATTTTGTACTACTTTTCCACAAGTACATATTCATTGTCTTTAGGTCAGTTAGTCTAGAATCAAACAAACATCAGATTAGTGAGAACCACCCTTTATTGTTTAAAGGTACAGTTAAGTTTCTACTAAACCTGATGTTTTAGCTCCCTCTTTAGCTGATTATATTTTAAAAAGAAATTAGATATACCTTTAAAAATAATTAAACTATGTTTTGTTATCCTTCTGTACTTTACAGTCAATTTCATTACATGTTCAGTTTAATCAGTTTCATGATCTGTTACGGACTCTTCAAAAAACAGTAAAGAACATATTTTGCTTCAATGTGGAAAATATGGTTGCTAATCTACCAAAACCAACAACAAAACAAAGCCCAGTAAACTGGATAACAGAGGTGTATTGAGAACCAGCAGGCTTTTTCATTTAAGTGACCACATTTGAAACCAATCGTATCTTTTACAGAAGCAATTAACAGTCTTCAATCATCAGCATTAAAACTTCCAGAACACAATATTATGAGTCCTGAATTACAGTGTATTTTCTTTAGTTTGTAATACACTGCTAAATAGTCATTGGCAAGCCATATTTCCCTTCACTTCATACATTAGAATCAAGTGCTGTAGTTTAAAGAAAATAATTTGAAGCTAATAAGTATTAAGAATTTTTCATACTGATATTTTTCATTATCTACATCAGTAAAATGACATGTTATGCTTAACATGATTTTTAAGAATTATATACTATTCAATCTGTATGTTATTACCTATGAAATGGAATATATATATATATACATATGTACATACATATATACACACACTAGGGAATACTGATGTAGACTGGTCTCTTTTTCATTGTGTGTATTTGAATGATTCATTAGCTCATAAACTTAAGCAGTTGTTTTCCCACAAGTAATACTGTATGCATACAGAATTATTTGTGTGAAACACTGTGTTCTGCAGTAAGCATAATTCTACATAATGCTTGGTACCTCACCTCTCTGCAATTTAATTTCTTGGAAGAACTGGATTGAATTATTTTCTTGGGTGCAAAGAAGAAAAAAAAAATAACTTTTTAAAAAATCTGCTCAGGCATCGACAGATGTTCTTTTCTACAGAAGGAACTTTCGGATAAGAAAAGTCATTCTAATATTTTCAATTAAAGGAAATTATTTTAACTACATGGAATAGTAAAACTTGAATCCCTGAACTGATACCTTCTCTGTAATAGACAGATGTTATTTATATGGCAAAGACAAGCTGTCTATCTATTCAAAGGAAAGAAGTCCTTATATATTGATAAGGTACAACCTCTCTCATACTTTTGCATAGTGTGTATCAATTATTGTCTTATTTATTGAATTACATTTTCATCCTTTGATATAAACCTGATAAGCTTTGATATAAGCTGATATATATGGAAGAATGAAGAAAACAAGAAGTGATATAGAAAGTAAGATTTTAAATATTACAAAAAGAAAAAATATACTACTGACCAGAACACAATTTACTTGGTTTCGATAGCTTGCTTGCTTTGACTTAAGAGTTGTTAGGATATGTCTGTTGGTTGTTTTTTTCAAAATGCAAGGATCCATGAGTTCATATACTGTTCATTATGGGCTACGCATCATGAATTAAAAAAAAAAAACAACTAAAAAGTAAAAATGTCCCACCAAAACTCCCTAAGATAATCCTCATTTGCTCTCCCCTATTTTTTTTCTTTAATCCATTCACTAATGTTGTACTTCCTGATTCTAGTCTTCGGAAATACGTTTCAACTGAAACTATACTGATTTAAAAAAAAAAAAAGCAAACCTGAAACTTTAATAATGTGTATATAAATGCAGCTATGTGCAGCTCCTCAGGACATGCAGGTTGGGCATCTGAGACACAAAGGACAAAAGACAATGAGTAAATGCTGCTGACTCAGAGACACAAGACTGGATGGACAGACGAATTACTGTCAGCTCCCAAAGGGCCAAAGAGCCAAAGACATGCTGAAAATCACAGCATGGTTATCAAAATACCGAACACAGCAAACACGAGCGGGACTCGGTTGCAGGCAGCTCTTTTCCCTGGAGGCCAGTGTTGAAATCCTCTCCAAGGAGGTCTTCCACTGCCACAGTATTACATTATTTCCTACAAAAGGAATGCAGGTCCAGTATATACATGGGATATTTATGCTTTGATAATTGAGAATCAAATGCAAATTGGGCAGTCTAAATATAAATTCTTACATCCTAAAACTCCCAGCCTCAGCTAGAGCTCTTCTCTTGTAATTAAAATACCGTAGGACAGAAGTCCAGTCATATATAAGCTCCATAAAAAGCATCTGACTTCAAACAAAAGTGGCATCGAGATTGAGAAAAAGCCTAAAGGTCTCTTTTTTAGTATTATCTGATATGTGAAGCATCATTAAATATATTAATTTATCTGCATATTAAAACATCTGTGAAAGTGACACTAAGGAGGATCTGGCAGAAAACAAATACCATTCAATATCCAGAAAAGAATATTTGTTGACAGAAAATAAGCAGCTCTTCAGAATACTGTTAGTATTGAATGTTCTCAAAAACATATTTCTTCCAGTACTTTGATGCAGTCAATAACCAAACTTCAAAATGTGGCAAAATGTAGGAAACTGTTTTCCTACATACATGAGTAAATTAAAACATTCCCATTACTTAATGAATTTTTAAAAAGTTAATTGAACCTAATTTTTGTGCAGAAAATTACTTTTCATTCAATGGTGAATAAAAACATGATTGTCAAATAGTTTCTTCCATTACATACTGCCAAAGGAAGGCACAAAAAAAAACAGAAGTCTGTTATACTATTTACATTATTGCTAAAAGCAGAAAGATCTCCTTTTTACAGTCTACTCTCACTGTGGACAAAGAATATTGAACTTATGAACTGATGTCAAATATTAATTGAAAATACTCTCTACTTGGTAAGAAAATTACCATTTTTTCTTTTATTTTATGAGCTTAAGTAGTTACATATAAAGAGTAGCATTCCAAAAGAAACATGAAAATGACAGATAAAAGAAAAAGATGGTCAGCTGGTTGATTTCTTATTTTGCTATGCTTTTTGGAAAGAAATAATTGTGAATTGGCTGTTATTGCACACATATGAACAGAAAAGCAAGGAAATAAAAGCTTTTTCCAGCTAGTCATCACACTGACACACTCTCCATCAACAGTACAAGAACTATGCTTGCAAGGTACGCAGAATTTTTCCATCACATTTCTTCTCTGTACATATATCTGCAGTATATCATTCATTATCATTATATTATTTCATGACTACGCAATAATAATTGTGGTCCTTATATGGTCATTTGGCTAAGGTGAAAGAAAATATTCTTGGTAAACAATGATAAGAATTTTTAAAAGCCTTAGAAAGATGCCTAATGACATGACATTCTAAACTTCATCTTCTTTCCATTGATGTCAGCGGCAAACACCAGTTCAGATTTATACAGCCTCTTACTGTTCCTGTGTTCCACAGAATAAACATGTATTACAGGAATTTGTCTTGTTCTGAGCCAAAATCTTCCAAATTTTCCATGTTTATTGTTAATCTGACAGAAACACATTGACTAAAGTTTTTTGAGCACACAGCCAGGCTCTTTAATAGTGCTCTGCCTGTATTCATACACATGTTCAGTTCTGTAAACTCAGTTTATACAAAACTCATGGATAATTTTACAGAGAATTTTGAAAATGCAAACTTTTACACAATAATATGTATCATCATTCAGACATACAATAATGATAATGTTATTTATTGTGAACAGCAGGAAAATAGCTCCCATTCTCTATTTGATGTGCAAATACACCAAACTGACAACTCTTGCTCTATCCTATATAAATTAATAATGTTACCTATCAAATACAGAAGTGTATAATTTCAGTAAACGTGATTTTTTTTCTTTCTGTGGATTCCTCTTTATTAGAATCCAGTGTTATGCCAAATATATTATCCTATAAAAATATGTATTTCCTTTTCTTGTATGGTTTTACCCACTATGAACACTTCTTCGCTGAATTTGAGATACATCTTCAAATTACTTCAAAGAAAGTAAATTTAAATATTTGCCTTTAGTAGCAGCGGAGATAAAACCCCTTTAGAAAGTCATATTTTAAAGCCTAATAAACAACTGTACATGCAAAAACAACATTGAAAAATGTATTTTAAGATTAATTTCAAGCACATACAGTTATAGGTATTAAATCAAAAAAAGCAGGTGATATGTTGACTAAGGCTATCTTTGATCTTCTTTCCAGTATCAAAAAACCTGTTGCATTAAGCAATTGAGTGTTAAAAATATCAAATTAAGATAATAATAACAATTTTTATTATTTTAATTAAAAATAAAGGGAATGGCAAATGGATTATGAATTCAATTAATATTGATTTTATGCTTAAAGTTTGTAGTATATATAATTCCTGTTAAGTGCTTTTGTTGTATCAGTGTGCAACGTGACTCAAAAACATTTCAATTTTGAATGTGCTAATTTCATTTTGATTCCTGCTATTTAGTTGCCTCAATATAAATAATACAATAAAATTCACGACCAACTATTCATGTGATTAAGGATATTACTCAAGTTCAGGTTCTAAAGCGGCTTATTCCACTTTCTTTCTTTAACCTTGATCTGCTTACCATCTTGGTCTTAGTGTAAGTCTGCAAAACTGGAGAATTCCACCCAACTATGATCTTATTTCTATACTGATTCTGTTCATCTCATGATTTCTATTTGGTATATCAAGTGCAGTAAATAGGAATTTGATTATTTTAGTATACAACATTTACTCATTACTATTCTTAGAGTCAGCTACAGCAGTGGGTTAGAAAGAAGATCTTTTTCCAAATATGCAAACAGCAGGATCAACACTTACAGTGATAACACAAGCATGGAAGTAAAAAGTGTAATTTAAGAAAACATGTAGAAGAAAGGGATGATGTCCAACAACGTCAGACTCAAGAAATAGTATCTTACCAGTAATTATTGTTTTTCAGGTTTTGTGAAATGATGAGACCCATACTGTCATTAGTCCAACCTGCCATCCATAGCTTCTCTAGGGGAAAAAACTATGACAAGGTTGATTATAAATGATTGAATTTCAGGGTGTGGCTGAGGAGAGGCAGAAAGCCAGACACGTAGAGATACCTAAGTTCTGGATATCCAGAACAGACTTAGTCATGATGAGTCTTACACAGAGTCAATATGGCCTTATCCTTTGAATAACCTCAGGATAAAAGAAATGCAATTGTAAGGAAAAGGTTTTACAAAAGTGTATTTTGATAGAGTTAGGATTTAAGAAACAACTTTAAAGGAACTCTTGAGGAGAGAAATTATAGAACCCGTGTATGATGACATTACGATTGTGAAGTACCCAAAGAACAGGCTGCAGTAGTACTGAGATAACTGGAAATGATACAAATTCTTATTCACATGTTAGGTTATGTGATAAACAGCTCCTGTTTATCCACAAAGGAGCACAAAGGGACAAGAGAAAGTGGGAGAATCAATACCCTAGCCCTGCTACTCTGGAGCTCATCACAGAAGATTCGCCAGTGCATTAAAAGCTCATCTATGTAAGTCCAGCAGAGCACAACAGCACCGCAGCAGGGGTCCCTTTCAAAACTGTGCTGTGAGATTCTCTACCCCACTGCCTAGGGGTGACACACATCAACATGAAACAATTCTGGAGAGCACTTCAAACTCAGAGACACCACTGCCTAGAGCTATGGGACATGTGGATTGAGTAAGATTTCCAACGGGATATTTAGGGGAGGAACCAAAAGCAGGGAAAGAGATGGATTTAGGTGATTTGGAGAGGAACAAGTTTGAGAAGATAGAGCGATAAGGGGACAAAAGGCGTTGATCATGTGTATAGTTGGTTCTGCAGCCTAATAGGCTGGTCATGTCCTGCTCTCAATCTTATTAAATTCTGATTCTATTTTCCTGGACAAGGGCTTCTATCCTGTGTGCATGTATGAGGGCCAAACTGCCTGCACCTCAGTCAGACAATGGGTTAGTGAGAATATATGTCAATCTGGCCAGGAACTGGAGCAAATGAGGGTCTGCATACCAGAAGTTGGAGGGAGACAGAGAATCAATGGACCTGTGTGTGTCCACGGAAGCTGCAGATGTTGTGTGAGTAGGTGAGACAGTGTTTGATTGCTATTGAAGACCAAGCTGGATGACTTGGCAAAGGAGATGAAGTAGCCAGGGAACCAGTTGTGTGGCTGTATGTCTCTGAAGTTAAGGCTGTGCAAGGAGGCGATGCCACGTAAGACCAGGGAGAAGGTTAAATTTTGCAGATCAAAAGATGACCAGGAGGCTTCTGAAGAAGTTTTACTAAGTATTTTGGTGTTAGCCAACTTTGAACATCTATATGAAAAATACTGGAGAAACCAGTCTTGTATGGTTGACTTAGACCACTGGGAGGCATGTCCTACAACTCTTCGGACTGGACAGTCCATGCATGTGTAACTACATGAAAATTTAGGTATGCCCAGTTTGGGAAAGAATTTACCTTGAAAAATAGGATGAGCACTCAGTCTCTCCAATTAAGTACTCTGTATAGTAAAATCTAAATAAACCTGAACAGAAGTCACATGATGTCACAGAAGTCACTATTTTAACTGAGTTAGAACTCTGTTTACTTGAAACTGCAATCAATTTCCCTTGAGGGTATGTAGTTTTATCCTGATAGTCTAAACAGTTACATCACTTTAAATGTAAAAAAACAGTTAATACACAAAAACAAAAAGAAGAAACACATTGACTTCAGGATGATGTCACACAAAGGAATAGGAAACCAATTAGTTACACTTTATTTAAAAAATCTGTCATATATAAGGTAACATTGCATTTGACCTTTATCTAACCAGTCTGGCTTCATCATTCCTTATGGACTACTCATCTAGAAGTACACTGGCTGAGAACACTGCATAATACTGTGGCTATATTCAGAAAGCAAAATGTTCCTGACTAGTACTGGTTAGCTTTTACGGTCAAGAGCAATTTTTCTGTTCTGGTTAAAAGAGAGAAAGCCTTCATCATTATGACAGAAGGGTTCCTCTGTATTCCACTTGTCTATAGGGACAAGCTGAGGTTTTGCTTAGTCCACAGAGAACCAAAGTAACTCCAGCTTGTCAATGATGACTCAGACAGATCTTTGGATTCAGTCCAGAGTTCTGTCCTTGAAAATCCAATCATTCTGACAGGAAAAAAATGCTACCTCTCATTTGGTATCATCCTGCAGAAGAATTGTGTAAGAACAGCTACTAAGTTATGAAAATGCACAGTCCAAAACCAGACCAGCAGGCAGTACCGTTAATAAGTAAAATCGTTCACACTTAAGCAAAGTGAATCATGTTTGAAAACCAATGCCAATGGTATCTCCATGTATGATCTTAGGTGATCTGAGCAATCTGAAAGAATACTGGTATTACACAGTTAATGCTGAAGATCAGTGCATCGATTAATTGTTCCTATCAACAGCATCTCCACACCTATTGTATCATGAGTTTGGGCTCCCCAAGATGTATAAGGTAGTTGGGTTCTATGTATTTTTTATGAATCAGACCTATGCACTTTGTGTAAGATCTACAGATTCATTAAGATTAACCAGGAACACAGCTCACTGTGTTGTTTAGTATTAGGCCACATAATAGAGAAAGGCTAACTGCCTTGGCCATATCTTTTTTCAGTGTCAATACGATACTTATGGATACACTCATATATTAAACTCCCTTCATAAATGAATACTGAGTTCTTTCAACTCTTTTCAGACAACTAATATTTAGTGAAATTACATAAGCAATCATTATTTTTCTATAAGCACACTAGAAATCAATCTTCTGAGGGGCTGTGAAAGCCCTTGCATATCTCATGATTCTAAGTACGTCAAACACTCACTTGTCAGTTGGTTGAGGGAGAAGATTGTCCCATTCTACTCTGCATTAGCACATTACCACCTTGAGTGCTGTGTGCAGGTTTGGGTGCTACAATCTAGGAATGATAAAAATCTATTAGAGGGCAACCAAAGGAGGGCCACAGTGATGATGAAGGGCCTGAGGGGAAGCCAAATGAAAAGCACCTGAGGACACTCATTCTGTTCAGCCTGGAGGAGACATGAGGAGGGACCTCATTGCAGTTACAACTTCCTCATGATGGGAAGAGGAGGGGCAGGCACTGATCTCTTCTCTGTGGTGACCAGAGACAGGAACCAAAGGAATGACCTGAAGTTGTGTCAGGGGAGGTTTAGGTT
Organism: Bombycilla garrulus; assembly: GCA_013400315.1. Classification (NCBI taxonomy): domain Eukaryota; kingdom Metazoa; phylum Chordata; class Aves; order Passeriformes; family Bombycillidae; genus Bombycilla; species Bombycilla garrulus. The sequence goes on along the minus strand of VXBU01004603.1, from coordinate 13,204 downwards.
GGATGTCAGGAAAAGGTTCTTCACCCAGAGGGTGGTTGGGCACTGGAACAGGCTCCTCAGGGCAGTGGTCACAGCACCAGCCTGACAGAGCTCAGGGAGCGTCTGGACAATGCTCTCGGGCACAGGGCGTGACTCTTGGCAATGGTGCTGTGCAGGCCAGGAGTTGGACATGATGACCCTTGTGGGTCCCTTCCAACCCAGTGTATTATATGATTTTTTGATTCCATACACTTATATGAATATACCTGTGAATGCTGAGGTAAAGTATATACATCATCACTTTCTTTTGAAGAACAGAGCACATTCTGACTCCTTCTTTTGTAAAAATTAGCTGACATTAAAATAAAATTTTTAAAAAGCCACTCCAATATTACTTTTACCAGAAATAAACGACACAAAGTCCTGTTTCTCTTTCTCTCAAGAATACAGACGTGATGACATATTATGTTAGGAAAGATATCCCCTTAGCCATTCTTTTTCCTAATTTGACTGACCTTGAATCTTAGGCAAGAAAGGGGAGTTTTTCCACAATTCATTTTTGGAGATCCAACACAGTATTGTCATCCATCATAAATTCGTGGTGTTTGCAATTTTAAATACATTCTTATCACAGAAAGGCAAAGACAATATTTACTAGAAAAGAAGATTTTAAAACCTCTAAATGATTAATTATGCATCCTGGAACACTTACTGATGTTTGTTTAAGTAGAATAAAAATTTCTGAAGCTCTGGCACTGGAAGAAGCACTGGGAAGAGAAACTATTTGCATCAAAGATTTTTTAATATGGATGCTGTTAGATCTATGACCTCAATCTAGTATTAAAGATTGTTCATCCTAGAATCGAACCTGAGATGAGACTTTTTGTTGTAGCTCTAGGACACACAGAACAGAGCTTGCTAGATAGAGTGCAATTCAGCTGGCTTTAATACCTTGTCTTTCCTCATCTGAGTGTCCTCAAAAGTAGAATAATTCTTTCAGACACTAGCAAAATAGACACAAGGAGAAATGCATTATTCCATTTCCTCTTGATTCTTGAAGGCCATCTCACACCTTATTCTCAGTTTATGCTGAGATTTGGAAATGAGATTCAGAAATCAACTATAGTAACATTAATCCCTGCATCAATGTAATCAATCCCTCACTATCTTGACATATGAAAATGTAACAGATGTGAGAGTCTCACTCTTGTGTTTACATCCACATGATAGTAAATCAGTTATTCACATGGTTTCCCATGTTCTCAATTCAAAGCTTTCATATCTTCATCTCATAACAGCAGCAATAATGTCCAGCCCTTTTGGACAACCTGCCACAACCTTAGCCTCAACTCAGAACCATGAAAGACTACAGCTTCAGGAACTAACTTCCAAAATATGAATCCTGAGATATTAAGGCTCTTGAAGTCCATCAATGACCTATAACATAAGTAGAATATATACATAACATTTGTGCTTTCCAGTAGAATATTTCCTCAATTATTCAGGCTCCACGGGCCTAAGCAGACCATGAGCAAGACAGAGAACATCAGAAGCCTGAAGCAGTACAATTTTGCAGGATATAAGGTAAATGAAAGTAACCTTAATCAAAATGAATTTAAAAGAGTACTAAAACTCTCCCGAAGTGACTTTATAATGCTGAACTATATAATGTAAACATTATGTTTATGTTTAATAACATAAATATTAAACAATTTGAGTCTGTTCTTTGTAGAAACATAATTTCAAATCAGAGGTGCTCTTATTGCAATTGCTAGAACACTACCATGGAGTACCTGCATGTTGACTGTCTGCATCCAAGTGCTAACACTCATTCTTTCATCAGCTTTCTACTAACTGCGTTAACAAGGACACAGCTTAGGAAAGACATACAAAATATAAAGATAGATATGACAAATACATTATAGATATAATAGTCACTGCATAGAGAAAAAAATTAGCACCTGTTCAGATTACATCAACATTTCTTTCTTCTCTTAAATTGATTATCAAGTTAAATAAGGAAGTCAGTCAGGGTGAAATTAGCTACTGCATTAAGTACAACTGGGCAAAACCAGTCCACTGATCAAGTTTTTTCAGAGCCTTGAAGATTGGTCTTTATCAGACATACTTCAAATCTCAAATGCAATCTTTGTAACACCTAATCTTTAACACAAAGAGCTATTAAAATGTGAAGTGTTTGAATTTTTTTGGTATAGCAGAAAAAACTTGAGTAAGAATGATATTGGATGAAACTATTGCATGGCACAAAATTACTAAATCAGATAATGTTATTAACTAAGGATGTTTTGAGCATAAATTCTCTATCCTATGCTCTGAGCTAACCGGAACAGTAGGACAGAAAAAAACTTTCCAACAATAAAAACACAGAATTAATGCCTTAATTTCTTCTCTCAGCAACATGTCATATTTAAAATAATTAATATCAAACCAGAAGGATGCTACTCAGCACACATTTCATTTGCTGTGCTTTGCCAACAGAGGTCAGAATTACCTCAGCAGCATCCAAAGCATAACGATGATCATGACTAGAAATGCTTTTATTAACACAAAATTACTTTCACAAAGACAAATAACATACTTTAACTAGAGGCTGAAGTCTCACAGTGACATACTACAAAGTTCTTCCAAAGCTTTTGGATATATATAATGTCACCACTTAAAATTTCATGAACACTGTTACTGAAATAACTACAAAGGTCATATCCATCACATGACTGACAAAGTATTTGGTAAGATATGTTAGAAATCATTTGGATCACTCAGAAAAAAATCAATTCATCCAATATGATGCTTTTCATTGAACAAAATCATTTATAACACACATCTTAGAAGGCAAAATGTAATTACAGCAAAAATATTCAGTAACTTTTCAGTTTATTTATGTTAGAATTCCCTATTTAAATCCAGTAGGACTTATTGTTTCTACTCTATTTAAAAGCCTTCTCAAACGTAGAAATGAAATCCAAAACTGTGAGGTTTAAATGACACAGAAGCTTCTATTATAAAGGAAAATTTGGCTGATGTGAAGTTTCAAAAAGCTTAAAAAGAACAATAAACCCATCACTTATTTCCAGATGTATCTAAAGTGAACACTGTGTTTTATAATTTTACAAAAATCCATTACACATCAGCAAAGAAATATTCTTTGTATCTCAAATAGTTTTACTGTGGAATGTTTTCTAGAAAATGAACCTGAGACCCACTCCATAATTATTGCAAGTGCTCCACAGAGTTGCAGCTCTGTGGATCATGAACTTTTCAGCAATATCAAAATAAAAATGGGGGGAATTTAGGGAATTCACCCTAAGTTTGGGGGAATATATTTAAATAATTATCTTTCAGCATCTTTCCACTCCTTTAAATTGAACTGATAGGATACTTCACAAAATCTGTTTTCGCAAACACCTTTTTGTAAAATATATTACAAGACTCAGCTATAACAGGAATATTTTAATGTCCTTTCTGAACTGCCTGTTTGGTGAAAGATATCTAGAGAACTCAAAATTGTATGCAAATATTCCTCCTAACATCATAGACTTGAAAAAAAAAAAAAATAAATAGCAGGAGAGTCCATGCAAAACGATTCACCACAACTCTCTCTCTCTAATCTACTATCAGCACAATGGTACCTGAAGGACTCATGGAACAATTATTGTGAGTTTTTCAGCTGTGTTTAGTTCAAATAATGTTCTTAAATCTATATATAATTCAGCAGGAAAAAAAAACAATCCCCACCTAAATACCTTAGGTACTAAATTAAACGTGTCATGCAAGGTTAGACCGGCCAACAACAAAAAGAAGGGAAACGATACACCAAAAAAGGTTATGAAATGCATGTGTGGATGGCATATTCCATCCCACTTTCCTTTATACATATAAATCTCTTTTTTTTTCCATTAAAGGTCATACAATTGCAGAGAGGAAGGGATCCTTGTTTGTGAAATCTCCAGAAGGCTGTAGGTTTTTAGAAAAATATGGAGATGGGAAGGCCTCTGACATACACGAGCTAAGTTCTCTAGAAGTTACTTAGTATTAACTGTTACAAGAATCCAAACACAAAACCCCTGAAAAACAGACCCCAGCTGAATTTACTTTATTCTGAATTCACCTTCAATTTCAATTATCTTTAATCTTGGGAAGAAAGATCTTTTATTACATCTCATTCTAAGGTCACTTTTAACAAGCAGGTTTGACTGTCAGATCAAACTTGGCAGTAAAATTATTCAGATGAAGCCATTATTTCACCAAAGGGAGCACCATTGGATTTCAAACAGTAAGAAGAGGGACATTTTCCCCCAAGTGCTGAAGCCTGACCAAAACTACACTTGTCATTTTTGGAATCCCACTAGAAAATCCATATATATATCCTTCTAGTGGAATTAAATTTTAAAACTGGCCAAGGCCCAGCTAGTTGGTAGCTCATGGCTGACTCCCCATGGTCCCACCCAGAAAAAGCAGCTCATATAGTTGTGTCTGACACAGCTTAAGTTAGCACAATTCAAGGAGCATTTCTTTCCTAGGGTGAGGGGGTTGTAGTAGAATGTAAATGTTTAAAAACCATCTAGTTACTCGAATATCCATCTCTTCTGGATTTTCAAGAGGCATCTGAAAACAGCACAAAATGACCTGAAGGAACTTGGCATCTTAAAAGGCACGAGAGCTCAACCCAAATTTATATAAAAGACCTGCATTGATAGCATATGATTTAAAAAAACACAGACAGCATGGCATTACCCCTATAATACTGATAACTGAGACATTGAATTAATTGGGGGTACATTATCAGCATAAAGATTCCATACAGCCATGATTCTGTACAGACATTGATCATGCCAGTTCAGAGTAGACTGAATGCACAGACAATCTGTAAATATTTTCTATAAAAGCATACTCAAACAAAGCTGGAAGGTTAATTTCTCCTTGAGCATGGAAATGGAATACTAGGATGAAGTTCATGATTGTAGAAATTCTAAAACTATATCAAATCTACAGCAAATAAAACAGAAACAAGACTTCTGACCTTATTCTGTAAAACAAAAAATCCTTAACCAATGAAGGAATAGATTCTTATTACAGTGAAATACGAATATTAACATAGTTGATCATATAGTCTGCCAGATAGAAGACAAAACTTTAGGAGCAGTCCAGGACATGAAATAATTTCAGAACAGCTTGGAGGTTTTTTAAATGGCAAGATGAATTTTACAGCTTCAGTTTTGTAGCCATCAGAGTTACAAAAATCTTCACATAGTGGTAAATTGGTACAGGACCATATTTTTAATTTTACAATCAGAATATGGTTTTTGGCTTCCCTAACTTACCAAGTCCCTCTGAACAACCTAAAATCCCTAACAGACTCTACAGACAATTGTGTTTAGGCGGTAGAGTTTTATGTACTTCTCTTCCATGTAACAGAGGAACATTTGTTTCAGTCCTCATTTACAAAATAGCAGTGGACAGTCTGGGTCTAGAATGTTTATATACTGTTGAGATCAAAGCACAATTGCTATCATTAAAACTATCTGGCTCTGCTTAGCTCTCAGGAAACATGTCCTGGGTTGTACGCAGGTTAGGACTCTCCATTCTGCCAGACCCTGAATGCCATGTCAGTTCTCTTGTCATTTCAACTCTGAACCACTTAGGAACCCAGGTTGCACCACCAATAGTAAACTAAACATGTTTTGAACTATTTTCTGGCACTAAGGTTATAATGGCATAGAATGCTCCACACCCACACTATTCAAATCTTCTGAACAGGATAGCTGCATCCAGATTGTCTATCAGGCCCTAGGCACAGACGAAGTCTTCAGCTGTGATTGGTACCTCTTTCCTTGGGAGAATGCCACATGGCACCTTCCAGTACCCAGAAATGTTCCCTGGCATGTTAAAATTAGATGCAGCCTCACATTCCTATCACAAATTTGGCAGAAACTCGTCTCTCACCAGCAGCATTTATCAGCTTAGAGGATGCAAGAACACCACTCTCACTGTTTTGAGTTTGGGTCCAGACAGATCATGATGAGCCTCTGTCCCATGGTTCATGTTTCTGCTTTATGCCTTTGATTCTCCCACCAAAGGGCACAGAAGGGAGAAGTGATGGCACACTAACCCCAATTCCTTTTTTACCTCCTTGCTTGACTGCTTGACGCCAGGATAGAGGATATGAGGGAGGAAAGTTGTAGGTGTGAATATCCCAAACAACACACCACTGTTGTTAATTTCTTTCCTTCTTTTCTCTTCCTTCATGTGCACATTCATATTGATGGAAATTCCTAGCAGTGCATCCACAACTGTATAGTATACCTACAAGGCAGTCTAGGAGTTTCATTTTGGTAAAAACTTAAGAAAGGAATCCACTATGGACTCAGAATGACCTTACTCCAGTAAAGTATTGCTAATGGCTTCAGCAGCATGAATCTCTTCAACTTCTTAGCAGAAAGAACACTTACCAAAAAAGCAATCTTTTTTAGTTCAAAAAAGCAAAGGTAGGCATAGATATGAAAATTCTTCATGCCAAAAATACCTACATTTAAGTTCTATAAACAGGGACTCTGAAAAAACCTCAAATTGCATAGAAGGAAGCCAGAAGTGACTGGGTAGGAAAAAAGAATTAATCCCATGGGTACAAAACAAGTTGAAATTAAAGATAGCCAAAGCCTTACTAAACTTACAGATTTCTCACTTTTGATTTCCCAGTCATCACAAATCAAGGAGAAAGAAGCTTTCTTAGGTGAGAGGGACCTACTTAAAAATTGGAAATTCGTCCCACTTATCAGAGATATTATTTTTCCTAATTAATTAGATGGTCTCTCCAGAAGGAAGAACAAGTTTCTGTCTCGTGAGAACAGGTCAAGGATGAAAGTGAGAGTTGGATATCCATACCCCTGATGAAGAATATGCTGAAACTAGGCACTTCCATAGTGCCAGTCTGTCATACAGTTTCTGAAAATCCCTTAAAAATGGAAAAGAAAGGAAAGTATAAATCAGGAAATTTAAACCGAGAAAAAAGGAACTCCAATGCTTCATCACAGATGAAGCAGGGCAGTAGACACATTCTACTGATCTCTAAGACAAAGTTTCAGCTTCTGGAACACTGAAGTCTTAATATCAAACTACAGAATGCTATCTTAAATCTCCTACTCACAGTTCACAAGCCCATAGTAAGTCAAATATTTTGAGAGTGTATTCAGAGCTTCTAGGAATTGAAATCTTTAACCGGATATACTGATCTGAAAGATTAGCCAGCTTCAAGTATGGCAGAGAGAATTTCGTATCACTTTGTTTATGGATCACATGGTGGCAGGGCTACATTTCCACACCCAATTATCCCAGTGAGGTTTAAGGGTCCTCTAGTCCACCTGAGCACGGGAAACTGTCACAGAAGATACCTGGAGTCACAAAGAATCCAAATGACAGGACTATATACTGGAATTATTCATAACCAATTTTTAGTTAAATTTACCACAGATAAATGACATTATGGAAAAAAAAAAAACCTGTCTTACAAACCAAGAGATACAAATGACCTCTGTCAATTTAAAGATAAAATAGCGTTGAATTTTATCATTTCAACTATTCTTCAAGCTCAAGATGGACCACTTTTTCTTTCAAAATGGAAAGTAGTTGGTTTACCATTGGTTTCTTATGTAATAAAAAGGAACTGATTTCTTGGCCACTGTTAGACGAAGTTGAAGGAAAATTGGGATGGTTCTGCAAAACTGTGGGGCTGGGAAGGGAGACTCAAGCACAGGTTTTAATCAATGCCAGTACAAACTAAAACACCTAAAAAAATAATGCAATCAATATTGTATATTAGAAGTAAACTAAATACAACAAAAGGAAAAGGAAGAAAGAAATCAAAATTCAGTTTATTTGAATTGAGCTCCTCCCAGATCCACCTTGCAATTATAACCATTAAAAGGTCACAAAGATTTGCTAGCAGACTATACTATCTTCTTTACACTTGTACGTGGTGGTTGAAGTGAACTACAGGCATTGCAGGTCAAGGAGTTCTAATTTCAGCTGCATGGTCTTATGTGTGCAGAAATCAATCAACCACAAACTTGTGGTCAACCACAAGTTTAAAAATAAGAAAAAGAACTCAAGTTAGTTGTACTATAAAAGTAGTATTACTTTTTTATTTGTCATTTACTATTTCTAGTGATGTGGCACACTGTGAAATAAAAGAAGTATATAGTTCTAAACTTAGACCCAAGCCGTGGATCTCAAATGAAATATAAAAGAACAATAATCCATATATATATAATCCACAGTTAGAAACTATCTATCTCTTAGCACACTGTAAAATGTAACTTTATTTTAAATGTAAATAATTGTAATCGTTATTTTTATGGTTATTGCAATAAGCAAAGACAGACATCTTCAAACACAAGAAAAATTCAATTTCTAAATGCTCCTCCACATACTGTGGAGGGTTTCATAAAGAAATATATGCATATGCTATGATTATTCACTTCTTCCCAAGGCCATTCTTTGGAAATTATTTTTACAATTAGACATTGAGCTACATCAAGAAAAACTCACATTTGTAACCTATCTGATGAAGAAAGTTTCATATTCTCCAAAAGGTGATTATGTGGGTTTTACCCTTTACAAAGGTGACCAATTAGTCTTACTATCCCAAATACAAACTAAGCATTGAGTGAATAGGATATTATAGCAAAGGCAATGTATTTACTATCAAATCATCATCAATATTTCAGCATTGTAAAGACAGCAGCATAAAATTAGGTTTTTCTACGATATTTGGTACTATACTATAAAACATAAATTATGCATAGAATATTTTGAAGTCGAATGAGAGAAATTACTTTGTCTATAATTCAGGCAATAAAAGAACAGCAATTTCCCATGTTTTATGTGTTTTCAAGAGCATTTGATTCTATTTTTATTGGTTTTATTGCTATTTCTTTATTCTTGTAGTTAAGATGAAAACATAAAATGTGGGGAAGTTATAGCTGTTTAATACATGAATAAAACAGTGATTTTTTTTCCTCATATTTTTCTGAATCCTTTTTATGTAAGGGAATAAAGTTTACTTAAATAAAGCTATTTTCTCAGATAAGGATAAAAGAAATAAAAATAAAAACATTTGACAAACTTAAGTCCAAACTATCAGCATAATTATTTCAGAATTGTAACTGAAAGAAAAAAAAAATTAACTTCCAAAACTAAGGGACTGGAGTATCTTTTAAGAGTAGAAGCTGAATCATATAGCACTGCTTAGGATAGAGGAGGCTTGGGGAGGATCTCACAGCAAGTATACAATGGGACGGTGTAAGGAAGGCAAAGCCAAATTCTTCTCAGTGGTGCCCTGTGGCAGGACAAGAAGCAACAGACATGAAGTTCAACATATTAAATGCCATCTGGAAATAAGAAGACACTTTTTTATTGTAAAGGTTATGGAACACTTGAGTGGGATGGCCTAAGATGCAGAGTGTCCATTCATGGAGGTACTAAAAATCTGGCTGGGCAACCTCTTCTAGTTGACCTCTGCAGATGATCTCCTGAGGTCCCTTCCAACATCAACTCTTCTGTGATATACATAAATCTTCCATGAAGATGTATTAATTTTTTTACTAAGAGGTCCACCTCTTGATGTCATGCATGCAAGTACACATAATAGAAGACATCCCTATAGTATTTTTTTCTTCTAATCCAAAAAATTCAAATTCTCATCTTCAACTATACATACAGTACTGCCATAAAGTCCTCCCATTAGACACTGGGACAACACTGGTCAAAAGTTGATCAAATTACTTCTACCAAAGTAAGACCACAATACACAATTACCAAAAAAATTTGCACACCTATTTCTTCTCTCCTGAAAATCCAAATGTTTGTGGTCCAGACAGCAAGACAATTTGAACAATTTCATCTTTTAAGAGTGTTTGTGACAATGTAAATAATGGACTGACTGGAACAACAGAAGCTCTATACCACTGAAAGATAACTGTCTAATTTTCAGAGGCTTCTAGGAGGAACTTCTAGGTACCAGAACTACTTCACCATGAAGTTGTCCATGAAGAATGCCACCTTTAACAACGGCAGGCTTCAGTGGAAAACAAAGGGAACACACAATCATCTCTATCAACTCATAATGAAGAAAGTAACAGATAAGGAAAGTTACTAAATCAGTACATCTTCAATTAGTCAATGAGAAAATAATACTATCAAAGAGAAAGAGGAGAAAATTACTCTTGTCCAACAGAGTCGCTACTTAAGAATCTGAGTAACAGTAGCAATTAGTGAACTTGATTAATCACAATCAATTCTTTGGCCAAGCTTCAGCACCAGAAGAACTTGCAGCTGTGGATATTGTTGCCAAAAAAGACAGAATGCTTATGGTGAGAATGCAATTGTGAAGACTTTCAGAATATATGAAATGGACCTTTGGAATCATCTCATTCAATCACTTTCTCTGAGATGGGAAAATTTCAAAGCTGGAGCTAATTTTGAGGTTAGTTCAGTTTGCTTGGGAAATTGTGCAGTCAAGTTTTAAGTCTCCTCAGTCATGGGTATTTCACCATCTCTCTTGTCAATCTTTTGCAGAGCTTGATTAGCCACACTGTTATTTGTAACTGTAATATCCAATCATAAATCTCCTTGTTGCTGTGTCTGTTCCCATTTTCCCCTTGCTATGCACACCTGATAAGACTAGGGCCCTTTTTAACACCAAAATAAGTAGTTTAGTTGAGGATACCTTAATGAGATACTGTTTAGTGTTCTTTTCTTCTGTCTTAAAAAACAGCTCTTTCAACTTCTTGTATGCCAGTGCTCCAGCCTCTTAATGATCTTGCTGTGTTTCTCTCTTCTGGATTTTCCCTTGTTTGTTTGTATCTCCTATAATGAAGTCCAAAACTGTACAAGTCTTTGAACAGAGGTGAAGAAATATTTCCCTCAACTTGCTAGCCTTGTTTTCTGTTGACCTTTTCTGCTGCAAGGGCACATTCTTGACTTACGTTCTCATCACAGATGGCAGACAGGTTAGCCAGCTACAAATTGGCCTTGGTAAATCCAGCTGATTCCTTTATTCACCCTCTTGTCCTTTATGTACTTGGATATGCTGTCATGCAGAAAATACACATACCCTTATGGGGCTGAAGATAATAAAAAAAATGAACATGATTCAAGAAAGAAATAATAATTTTACATTCTTTATGCTATACATGGTTTGACAGAAGTCCATTATTACAATGGCTGTCTTTCAAATCTTGATCTTCCTTATTCATAAACTGAAGCCTAGATATTGTCTATCAATTCACTACTGTGAAACCCTTTGAGTTTCCCAGTTCTCTTCTAAAAAGGAGGGCATACCAAATTCTAAATAAATACTACCTGGATAAAGCTGAAAGGCTACTACATTCTGTGATCTCTCTTCATGTTCCCATGACCTGAATTTTTTTTTTCCATTTATTTTAAAATGTAGTTGCTTTTTCTAAGACCTAGAATTATGAAAAGGACAGTACATACAGGATTGATAATACAGACCTTTCTCCTCAGGTTAAATAAGTTAAATACCTATGAACAAATAAACATACATTGCATTGCCAGAATTAGGCACCTCATCTAACACTCACCAGAGTAAACTAAGAGATTAATACCATGGAGCCCCTTAAGTCTAGTCAAAAGGAAATTCTATGACACGCGTTTCTGAAAACCCCTCTTCTTACAAGGCTAAGTTATCTCAAGAATAAAGAAAAATGTCCTCCATTTACAACCCATAGATTGGAGGGCCTTTCAGAAATATAAGCAGCCATCTCCTCTTCCCTAAGAACTCAGAAAAGCTGACTTCTTTCCTTTCAAGGTGCTCAGTGGTGGTGGAAAATCCTTAAAAAGGGAAATGAGAGCATTCACCTGCGAAATACCCTGACCTGCAGTCCCTTAACTAGTGAATGACTGTATATTTTATATTTGGTTAATTCTAGATAAAATACAGAAACAATCATAAGAATAATAAATCCTGACACAGGCTTTGCAACAGAACCTTTTGAGCATGAAAAAAGCAAGGATTTTCTCTCAGTAAACTATAACAAGTCCCTATGATAAAGCCTACATTGAATTATGCAGGATATTCTGCAAATGGCTTGTGTTTTTGATTACAGTTTATTAAAATCTGTCAAACAAAAGTAAGAAATAAGGAGTTTGTGGCAAGATATCCACCCAAAAAAATAAAACCAAAGAAACTATGGAGTTACATCAAAGGAAAATTAGGACATCTAAATTTTGCCTGCAGTAGCTTTCAAAAGTTATCCAGAAATGTGCCATATTTTCATGATTGACTTCTTTCTTGGATATAAGACTGAGAGATTACTACATATCAGAAAGGATAAAATAAATGTTATTCTACACTCCATATAAACTTAAATCCCTACAGACCCAAATAACATTTAATTCCAAGTTCTACTACTCCTGGTTGTCCTTGCACACATCAGGAACAGAATCTTTCACAGCCAGCTCAGAAGAGAAGAGAGAACGGTCAATGGACCTAGAATCCTTCAGCATTAGACTGATTGTTACCAAATGAATGGGAAAAGTGAATGGAAGCAAACTTCATTTAGTTGTGTAGATTTTAGCTGTGAAAAGAGCGGCAGGAATACTCACAAAAGAGTACAATTGTGTGAGATCATATGAGATAAAGCTGGGAAAAGGTATGGGAGCTGTATTAACTTAGAATTCTAAGGACTGAGACATTTGCCTTATGGGATTAAAGGGTTAAAACAACATATATTCTCATTGCTAACAGCCTGGTCTGTCAATTATCCTGAAGCCAGCTGTCCCTACTATTCCATTCTAAATTTAATAGTCTTGAGAAAATGTTATCTTTCTAAATTAGAATGATTTACAAAAGACAGGGTAAACTACTATCAAGTAAAATATCCACTTAGGCATACACATACGTCTTTCACTCTCACTGAACGCAGTTTCCCTGCTTTTACTATCTCACATTATACACTTGCTCCTGAAGAGCAGCTACAGCTTTAAAGAAGACATTTCAGTACTTTTATCCATTCCATCTTTAATCCCTTTCTCCTACTTTCTCCATATGATAAAGAAGAAGCTTCTGGTAGAGGCCTCCATCATCCAGATGCACATGACTTTGGATGCCTACAGAAATATGAAATTTTTCAGATTTATTATATTCTTGCTTTATCTTGAATTCTATTCAATTTCCAACCAACTA
>VXBU01004594.1:5181-20977 GCA_013400315.1 Bombycilla garrulus | reverse complement strand
GGTTGTGTTTAGGAATGTGTATTTTATAAAAATGTAATTTTTAAAATGTCACTTTTTAAAAAAATCCACATTGCAGGTGCTACGTGGGTGACAAACAATCAGTTATTGGAGGTAAAGTAGAAATGAAGCACGTTCTGGAGTTCATTGGATAAAATATCTATAAAAGACCTTGGTTTATAGGGTCTCTCGAGTCTCACTCAGGGTTCTTTTTTTCCCCAGACAGTTCAAACAGTGCCCCAATCCCCCCCCAAAAAAAAAGAAAATCAGAACAACCTCCATCTTCTGTTTGGTCACTGCCCCAGGCAGGGAACTTTTAGCCCCCAGACTCCAGCTCAGCTTTTTTTTGTTTATCCATTTTGTTCCCTGTATTTATTTTTCCTCGCCTGTGCACTGGGGCTCCCCCTTCCCTTGACCTGCTAAAACTCGGGAATGAGGAATGGCTGTTCCTGAGTGCCAGGGAGATGGGGATGGAGGAGAAGGGAGGAAAGGTTTGAACGTGCTCTTTTCCCCACAAAATAAACATCCTCTGGCTCTAGGAAGAGTAAACTTCCCCTGGAAATGGATGTGTTTATATGAACAATCCCTTTCTTCTGGCATTTCCAGACATTTGCTGGCTACCACTGGGAAAAGAGGCTTTTAAAAACACGGTGCAATTACACCAGATAAGTCTGTGCATGATTTGTTTTCTTTTTTGGGAAGATATTTCCCCCCTGGATGGATTGCTGTGAACCTGGAAGGGATTTCCTCCTTTATCTCAGTGTCCCTGCCCGCTGGAATGTCCAGCCCAAAGGACAGGGGAGGAAAAAGCCTTTTCCCAGAAAACTGCTTGGCTTTGACTCGGCTTTCCTGGGGATTTTCTGGGAATCCTTTACCAGCACAGCTTCCCCTGTATCCGTAATCTCCCAGAATTTTACCAAAAAGAGAATTTTTTCAGCCCTCCTAAACTGGGAGGTGCCATTTCCAGGGACGTTTCCATTTCCAGGGACACTCTCCCTGATGTAGGATTATCCAAGTGGATCTGAGCTTGAGGCAGACATTAATTCACCTCAGTTTGGTTTAAGGCAGAGGAGCCGAGCTTTAAAAGCTTTATAATTAAAAAAATTAAATATTAATATGATTCCAATATGAACTAATAATCCGTGGTAAGGATTAAACAGGAATATTTTTCCTGGGAAGCAGGAGCTGCTCTTCCTTGCTCGCATGGGGTGGGTGAGGAGATTCCCAACTCCTTTTTCTCCAGGTTCCCTTCCAGCAGCACCTCAGGAATTCCACCACATCCAACACGGCCTGTGGGGAGCAGGGAACGATTGCAGGTGGGGTGTTTTGGGAGATATTTCCATTTACAACTGGTCCCACACCAAATCTGGGCATTTACGGAATTTGGGTATCAATAATTTAGTGCTGAGGCTGTCACCAAAGCTGGAGGCCAGAAAAAATCTGGGTTAAGTTTAATGTGACCCGAATTTGGTCCACACTGAAGCTGAGCTTGGAAAGGGACTGGTTTGTGTCAGGACACTGGATTTTGGAGAGAGAGATCCAGAAGGAGCAGGAGGACGTGGAGCTCTCTCCTGGGATCTGCAGGTGGCTTGGCAGCCTGGAATGCTGCAGGTCCTGGTGGTCCTGAGCCATCCATCTGCTCTGCAATTCCTGTGGCATTCCAGTGATGCCTTGGGTTTGAGCTTTTCTATTTTTCCCATTCTGTGCTGCTTCAGTGTGCAGTTCTGGGTTCATATTCAGGGTTGGGAGCTCTCTGCACAGAGCAGGGACACAAAACAATTCCTTTCCAGCTGGGGACAAATTTGAGGCCCAAGAGTGGAAACAGCAGTGAAGGAAGAGAGGGAACAAGGAGGATGGAGCTTCATCAGCTGGAGCTGGAATTGGACAATGAACTCCAATGTGCTGATGGACCCAAACCTATCAAAGTGTGAGGCCTGGTGCCCAGGATCCATTTTGTGTCCATTTGTGGGTGTCCAATATTTATTATTTCTATATTTCTATGTATCTAATATGTCCATATCAAAGTGTGAGGCCTGGTGCCCAGGATCCATTTTGTGCCCATTTGTGGGTGTCCAATATTTATTATTTCTATATTTCTATGTATCTAATATGTCCATATCAAAGTGTGAGGCCTCCCCCTCATGACTGGGGATCCATTTTGTGCCCATTTGTGGGTTTGCCTTGGGTGCAGCCCCAAGGGGTTCCTGCACTGCCCAGCCTGGATCCTTGCAATAAATCCCTTTTGATCCTTTTATTCCACCTGCTCTCTGTTTCCCAGGCATCACTGGGCTCTGGGGTCTGTGTGCCAGATGTGCTGGGTGCCAGGTAAGGAGACAGGTTCCCCTCAGAACCGGATCAAAATCAGATTTTTATAGGCTGCTTCTATTTTAGTCAATCCTGATCCATCTGGGAAGGGTTAGAAAATCTGAGGAGGCGGAATTCCTGCTTAAACCCAGTGCCATGCCTAATGGGCTACTTATTCCACCAGATTCCTCATTTATTGTTTTTTAAATAGATGGGGTCATATTTTTTAGCCCTCACGGATGGGAAGCGCGTCTCACAAAAAGGTTTATGGCATCGTGGGCTGCCTGTGAGTTATGAGGCTGTTCCTGTCTGGCAGGGAATGAAAGAGCCCAGCATCTGGCAGAATGTGAAACCAGAAATCACAGAACTTCCCGCTCGGAGGAGCTGGGATGGCTGATGGATGTTGTGATAAAATGTCTCTTTTGACGTGTGAGGCAGGACAGTTGGAGGCCCTTTCTGTCAAAATTTATGGAGTGGAACCAAACCTCCTGGCTGGAAGTTGGAGGGAATCAGTCTTTGTGTAGCGTGTTGCTGCCATGCCATAGCAGGGATGCCGAAAATCCCAAAATATTCCTCTTTTGCCCCGAGTTTTAGGAGCACATCTTAACTCGGCTCTGTGAAAAGGGAGCTCAGAATCCCCAGAATTTCAGGACGCAGTCCAGAAAATCTTCTCGCAAAGTCCCATCAGGATTCTCCCTACTCACATTCAGAGCTCAGTAAAGTTTGTGGAACACCTTCCAATGCCTGTAGTGAAAACTGGGATAAAAATACCCATGGGGAGATATTCCATATTCGGAATTCCCAGATATTTCCTCCTCAGGGTCACTGAGTGAGGCAGAATCCAGATGTGAACTCCCTGTCTGGCCTTTCCAGCACTGATTTGGTACTTGGGGGTAAAATTATTGCTGTAGAGAGGCACAGTCATGAGGTAAATAATTATTGAAATTGCTGCATTTTGCTCTGTCAAATATTTAAAGCTAAACCTCTTAACTCAGAGAGTATTTTTACCACGGAGAACAAAACCCTTCTGCTGACAAACCTGGTTAGGTGCTGTTCCCTAATTCTGTCACCAAACTCTCGTTCCTAATTTGGTTTTTCTGCTGGTTTACCTCATTCCATGGCACAACACTTCTTTATCCTTCAGGAAGAGTAAGGAATAGTGAAATTTCCAGAACATGTTCCTGGTGGGTTTAATATTCTCTTTTTTGTCAGTTCGGGAATAACAAACAACCTCCTGATTTGTCACTGACAGATTCCTTTTTCTTTCTTTCTTTTTTGTTTTTTTTTTGTGTTGGAATGACTCAAACAAACGACTGAAAACCCCATTTTGCATGTGTCAACCTCCTCCTTTCTAAAGGTAACTTAAAATAAAGGCTCTTCACTTTCTCACATCGACTTCAGAAGAAAACATCAGACATTCCTCTTCAAAAGTTCTGATAGGAACAGATGAGACTTGCGAGATGATCAAAGGGAGAGGGAAGTTTGCTGAAATTCCCTGTCTGGGTGATGGAGCCATGAAATGCTGTGGGTTCCCACCCTGCATGTCAGATTTCAGCCTGCAAAGAGTGGCCAAAAGCTTCTTAGGTGCACATTTTTAGTTGTCATGGTCTTCCAAACGACTGGAAAAAAAAATAAAATCAGTGGGGTTAACAATCCGTTGATCTATGAGATAAATCAGGATTATCCTCTGGGATAAATAAATACTGATCAGAAGAAATGGGATCGTTCCTGGTTCATTTTGCTGAATTTTTTTTTTTTAAATTTGAAATTTCACTTTCCTCCCAGCCAGATGCACAACTGTGACAGCCCCAGGATCATTTAGTAGGAGTTGAATTAATATTTCCTCCAAAATTGTAGATGAACTACAAAAACCCGGAGATGCAGCAATGCGCACGCAATTTTCTTGAATTTGTAGGGTTTTTTTTTTCAACTCCACACAGCAGACCCAACATTTTGTGCTGTCTCCCAAATCTTCAGCTTTGACAGAAGGTACAAATCAGTGTCTGCTGTGTCTAACAAAAGGCAGCATCAACACATCTCTGTGTACTTGAATATTCAAATCCACATCTTTATTCATCTCTCAAACGGTTCCAAAGTCGCTCATCACCAACTCTGGGGATGAAGCACACGAGCTGTGAGCTCAGGAGAGGTTTTTTTTTCCACAGAGGGACCGAGGAGAGTCCTGAGGTGATGGTGAGATCATCATTTCATCCCCCCAGAACTCAGCATCCCCTGGGAGCAATCCCTGCCCAGCTGCTCCCAGCCAAGCCTGAACAGAAAGGAAAAAGGAGACTCCCATCCTTTCTGCCCTGAGTAAAACAACTTTCAGAGTGAATCAGTTCGAGGGAAGAAAGCCTCGAGGCTGAATGTTTAGCTGAGTGAATCAGTTTGGTGTGGAAAACCAGCAGCAGGGCTGAATCTCTTTTAAAACTTTTCTTTTTCTCTTGCGCTCACGTTTTTCACCCGGGAGAAGCTGCCTTCAGCTCACCCCTGGGACTCAGTTTTGGCTCTGGCTACACCAGCGGCTGCACTTATTCCCCCGTTCCTTCGGGATCCATTTGGGAGCGAATTAACTTGTGGAAAAAACGGCATTTCTCTTTAGCACGGGCTCCGCGGAGCCGATGGAGCGAGTGGCTTTGCAAAGGTCACCGAGGCAGGGCGCCTGTGGGCCGTGACATCTCTTTTGTAGCACATCAGCGCCCGCTGTGAGCGTCGCTGTCCCTCCAGACTTCCCGAGGATGCCGAGGAAGTGTCCGTGGCTCCAGAGCTGTCACCCTGCCAGCGACAGGGCAGAGGAAATGAACGCACCGCTCCCTGGGGCACCTCGTGAATATTTATGGTGGCAGCGGGGAGGATTTCCATGATTTCCATGGAGCTGCTCAGCCCGGGGGGAAACGATCTGGAGCTGATTTTGCTGATGCCGTTCGATTTGCAAGCTGCCAGGAACCATCCTAAAAGCCAGATGAGCCCCCGGGGTGCACGGCAGTGACGGGGCTGTGACAGCCACCTCAGCCAAGGCCACGCGTCCCTCGCTGGGCTCTGGCAGCTGCAGCTCCTCAGGACAGCAGGGACAGCTGATCATAACACACTGATCGCCTCAAAAACACACTGGGGGCGAGGGGAGGGCGGAAAAAAATCAACTCGGATCAGCCAAGGAGCTGCTTGGCCAACCCTGAGCTCGCGGGAGAGGGCCCAGCCCCGGCACAGGGTGCCCAGAGGAGCTGGGGCTGCCCCTGGATCCCTGGAAACGTCCAAGGGTGGCTTGGAACAACCTGAGATAGGGAAAGGTGTGCATTAGGATGGGCTTTGAGGTCCTTCCCAAACCGTGTGGAACTCCGTGATCCCATAACAGAATGGGAAAGGTTGGGAACCACTGCGAAGTTTGATGGAGCTGCCCCGTGCCTTCTTCCCCTCGGCCGCTCCAAGACACTTCCAGGGATCCAGGGGCAGCCACAAGGGGACAAGATGGACTTTAAAATTCCAACCCAAACCTTCTGCTGCTTTTCAGACCCCTCTGCTGCCCCCGGTGTCCTTGCAGCCCTTCTCCTTGTCCGTCCACGCCTGTGGAGTGGTTTAAACACTCACCAGTATTTAAACCGAGCCCAGCAGCCCTCAGCACACACAAAAACCAGAGCTGTGCGTTTGTGCACTGCCTGCTGATTGCCTGGCTCAGACAAAAGTGGGTTAGACTCAGATTATTGCCTTTGTCCACGTTCCTGACCTTTTCCCTCGCATGCTGCATGGCCCGCGGGTGGAGGAAGGAGGATTAAAGGTTAAGAAACCTCTCTTGAAAGAGTTAGGATGCCTAAATGTTTCAAATGTTTCCTTTCCCCAGTAATTCCAATCTATATTAAAGCTAAAACCCCTCTGAGAGGTAATAAAACAGAGCAGTGGAGGAGATCATTGGGAAGATTAGGAAGAAGAGACTTAAGAGCTTACTCTTGATGCTTCTGGGTTTATACTTTGCTCTTGTTTTACTCTGTCAATCTCTTCTAGTGTTTCTCCCAGTGATTTTATTGTGTTTTTATGGAGCAGGGATGGTGCTGCAAACTACCAGGGAAAAGCTTGTTGTCCTTGAGTGGAGGGGGAAGAACATTCCTTTGCACATTTTTCAGTGTTCCTGTTATATCTCAAATTTAGAAAGTAACAAGAAGCAGCATCCAGTTTTCATTAATGCTTCAGGGTTTGGTTGTGGGTTTTATTTTTTTTTTTTTATTTTTTTGGCACATATGTTTTCGTTTCCAAAGAAGAAGATGAAATTCCTCCTTCCCAGCTAGCACCAGCAGATTCCTGGGATTTTGGTGCCAGGTAGGAGCCTGGAAACCTCCTTTGTCTGCTTGGGTTATCCCTAAACCCAGCAGCAGTGATGATTTTTTTTGGGACAAAAGGTCGTGCTGTGACTGCTTCCCTTATGCGAACATTCCTCTTGACACAGCCTGGCTGGTGGCCCACATTAATTTGCTCCAAAAAAAAAGGGGAAAAAAAAATAAAAAAAAAAGAAACGATATTCACGTTCTTGAAGGAGTTGTGTGCTCCATCTGGATACTGCAAACCTGTGAACCCTGTCCAAATAACTCCTGTGCTCTCCTTGCTTGGTTTTTGTGCATCTCGCCGGTTAAATATATCCGAGGCGGGAGCGTGAGGGCGGCTCGTGCTGTCACAGCCAAGGAATGCCCTTGGGAGATGCTCCCAGGGAGCATTTGCTCCCTGATTAAATCCCAGCAGCCTGGAATTCTGTCTGGGATGGCTCACAGGTGGGTGTGGGCAGGAATTGCACGGAATTCCTGTGGAAATGTGTTTTGTCAGCTCGGGTGTGAGCAGGCCTCGGAGCTCCGGCCCGGTGCTCGCCGCTGCGCTGGCACTGGGGGGAACTGGGGGCTGCTAAAAGGCTCCTCTCCCTCTTAATTTCAGTGTTTCTATGGAAACAGATCCCGAACTGGAATAATTTTTCCTGCTTTTTCTCATCCTGGTTTCGTCAGTGGGAAAAAGTGAAATTTGGGATGAAAGCCAGGGCAGGCAGCAGTAGGTGGTGGTGCGGGAGCAGGTCCTTGCCGCTCACGTTCCTCTTCACTTCCAAATCAGAAAACGTGGGAATAGGGACTCCTAAAGCTTCAGTTCTTACCTGGGACATGATTTCTGAATTTTATTCAAAAAGTGACCAGTGTGACCGTGACTTCAGGCAGAGCATTGCCACTCTGCAGGAAGCTGCAGAGCTTTCCAGATTTCTCCTACACCTCTGACCTGGAGCACCTCTAGTTCGGGTTTAAAGAATAAAAACCCAAACTCTGAGCACTGTGCCATTACGAAAAGAGAATATTCTTTTTGGGAGGGAGAATTTGGATGAAAAGAGTTTGGGGCCTGGCCTGTGTTTGTCAGGGAGATGAAAACCAGCAGCTTTTTGCTGTCTGAGGCATTTGGGTCTTGTCTTCATCACCACAAGAAGTGCAGGATAAGGAGGTGCAAGCTGGGGGTGAATTTGGGAAGAGAAATCCCTCTCCAAGTCATCAGTGAAGCAGCTTCTTGGCAATAAAAACTTCAGGAATTGTTTTCCCTTCGGTGATAAAATTGGAAGTCTGGATGTTGAGTGCTTGGCTGGAGAGGGACCTGAACCTCTGGGGGTGCAGGACCTGGTGCATCCCATGGATTTGGTGCTTTTGAGTTATTTTAAAATCTCCTGGTGGCTGTCACTCAGTGTCACAGGTTCCACTCTGCTCCAGGTGCTCCTTGTCTTTACTCCAAGGTGTCTCCACTAACAGATCACCTTTTGTTTCATACCTGTCTTGGAGAATCCCTCAGGCCCAGCGATCCCAGCACAGGCAGAAATGAGAAATAACTCCAATATTTAGGTTGGTACTGGTCAAACTGGGCTGAACCTCTGGCTGCATCCTGAGGGGAGACGGTGAAAAGGGAAGGAGGAGCACCTGCACAGGTTCAATCCCAAACCAAATAGGAGAGTTTCTTACAGCTTGTCTTGGGAATAATTCCCTTTTTGGGAGCTTTCTCCTCTCTGGGGTGTTCAGGGATGAAGAACAGAGCTCAGGGAAATGATCTGATTGATATCTGTGAGAGGACGGAGAGCTGGCCTTGCCCTCCTTGGCACCCTGAGAAGGGAAAGCAGAACTGTCCAAGGATTTTGAGGCTTTTCCCAAATCTCCCCATCCAGATCCTGATGGGATCTAAGAGGGGTGTAACTCTTCAGTTCAGCTTCAGCCAACTCTGCTGTGTGTCCCTGGTCCCATCCTCTCAGATCAAAGGGAAACTTCACTGGAAAAAAATCTCTAAAAATCTCTGCTGTTTTATTCACACAGAGAAGAAAGAGTTAAACTTTATTTTTTTCCTTTTTTTTTTTTAGGCCTGCCTTGCTGTAAGTTTTGGTATTTAAAATTAATGAAGAAAATGAGAAAATAACGTGGCTCAGATTACTCCTCCTCAGCTGTTCTGCTTTTTCTGGCAAATTGCTCCTCGTAGACGTCTGGTATTTTATTTCTTTTTGGGAATTTTTTTTTTTAAAGCATTGACATGTCTCACCATGCTCTATATAACTCTTTCTTGGGAATTATCTGACGGGTGGATGGCCCCTCATTCCTGGTCCTGCTCCTCAGGGCATCCTTTTGCAAAGCCCTTCTCCCCCTCCTCCTTCCCTCCTCCGACCTGTGGGCGTCTGACTCAGAGAGCTGGAGACTCGTTCTGGAGTTTTCACGTGTAACTTCTCATTAATTAACTTGTGACTCAACAGCTTCACATTAGGAAAGGTGGAATTTGCAGTTTTGCTTTCCCTGTTTTCGGTGCCTCGCGGGTGCGTGGTAGGATTTCTTCTTCGGAGGCAATAACGTTTGTGGGGTAGATCAAATTGTGGTCGCCCCATCCCTGGAAATGTTCCAGATCAGGTTTGGAGCAACCTGCTCTGGTGGGAAGGGGCTGGAATGGGATGGCTTTAAGGTCCCTTTCCTCCCAAACCTGGAATTCTCACGGAATCTTCTTCTCAAAGGAGATTCTGGCACGGGACCCAGGCTTGAAAGGAGCAGCGAGGTTCTTGCACAGTGCAGCTGCAGTGCTGGGAGCTCCTCTGCCCGTATTTCCCTGCTCAGCGGGGTTGGCCGTGTCCCCAAATTCTCCAGGTCAAAATCCCGGCGCCGAGCTGGGTGCACCAGCGTGGTTGGGTTGGGCACCTTCCATCCCATTGGGTTGGGCACCTTCCATCCCATTGCGTTGGGTGCCTTCCATCAAGTTGGTTTGAGTGCCTTCCATCAAGTTGGGTATCTTCCACCATGTTGGACTGGGCATCTTCCATCATGTTGGGCGTCCTCCATCATTTTGGGTGTCCTCCATCGCCTTGTGTACCTTCCATCACGTTGGGTCGGGCATCTTCCATCATGTTGGGTGTCTTCCACCATGTTGGGTGTCTTCCATCGTGCTGGGTTGGGCATCTTCCATTGCTTTGGGTTGGGCATCTTCCATTGTGTTGGATTGGGCATCTTCCGCCATGTTGGGCTGGGTATCTTCCATAGTTTTGAGCATTTCCGTCATGTTGGGCTGGGCATCTTCCATCACTTTGTGTGTCCCACCATGTTGGATTGGGTGTCCATCATGCTGGGACGAGTCTTCCATCACATTGGGTTGGGTGTCTTCCATGCCATTGGGTTGGGCATCTTCCATTCTCTGGGTTGGGCAGTTCCATTGTGTTGGATTGGGCATCTTCCGCCATGTTGGGCTGGGTATCTTCCATAGTTTTGAGCATTTCCGTCATGTTGGGCTGGGCATCTTCCATCACTTTGTGTGTCCCACCATGTTGGATTGGGTGTCCATCATGCTGGGACGAGTCTTCCATCACATTGGGTTGGGTGTCTTCCATGCCATTGGGTTGGGCATCTTCCATTCTCTGGGTTGGGCAGTTCCATTGTGTTGGGTTGGGCATCTTCCATCATGCTGTGTGTCTTCTATCATGTTGGGTTGGGCATCTTCCATTGTGTTGGATTGGGCATCTTCCATCATGTTGTGTGTCTTCCATCACGTTGGGTTGGGCATCTTCCACCATGTTGGGTTGGGCGCCTTCCATTGTGTTGGGTTGGGCATCTTCCATCACTTTGGGTGTCTCCCACCATGTTGGGTTGGGTGTCTTCCATAGTTTTGGGCATCTTCCACCACATTGGGTTGGGCATCTTCCATTGTGTTGGATTGGGCATCTTCCATCATGTTGTGTGTCTTCCATCACGTTGGGTTGGACATCTTCTGCCATGTTGGGTTGGGCATCTTCCATAGTTTTGGGCATCTTCCGCCATGTTGGGCTGGGTATCTTCCATCACTTTGGGTGTCTCCCACCATGTTGGGTTGGGTGTTCATCATGCTGGGTCGAGTCTTCCATCACGTTGGGTTGGGTGTCTTCCACCATGTTGGGTTGGGCACCTTCCATTGTGTTGGGTTGGGTATATTCCATCACTTTGGGTGTCTCCCACCATGTTGGGTTGGGCACCTTCCATTGTGTTGGGCACCTTCCATTGTGCTGGGTTGTGCTTCTTCCATCACTTTGGGTGTCTCCCACCATGTTGGGTTGGGTGTCTTCCATAGTTTTGGGCATCTNCCGTCGCTTTGTGTGTCTCCCTCCATGTTGGGTTGTGTGGCTTCCACCACGCTGTGCCAAGTCTTCCATCGGGTTGGATTGGGGATCTTCGATCCCGCAGGGTTGGGCGTCTTCCATCAGCGACGCGTCCGAGTTCGCACGTGTCCCACAGGCAGAAGGTCCAAGCCAGACTTGCAGATGAGGAGGTGTTACTGAACGTGAAGGCTCCTGGCAGCAGCTCCTCGGTTCTCCGGAGGTTTGGGAAGTGCTGCGTGCCCCGACACCGCCTCCGTCGGAAGGGCGATGCTGACCGTGCCAGCAGGAAACATTTCCGATGGATTTGTCCCATCCCTTCAGCCACGCTTGTGCTCCTCAGAGGGGACCTCCCTCCTTGTCCATAAAACCCCCGGGGTTTCTCTTTCCTCCACTTTGCGCTTTAGGAAAACCGAAGGAAAAACTGTAAAACCGAAGCGATCGAGTTGAGCATCCAACTTCAAGCCCGGGGCCAAACCTCTGAGAGGAAAAACAACTCCAAACCCTCCTGCACCCAAATAAGTCCAATAAAAGCTCCAAAGTTAATCTTGAACTTGAGCTCGCAGGATTGGGGTCATTAAAGTTATTAAAATCCAGTTGTTGGAGGGCTGGGGGACTCTGTAAAGGAGTCTGTGGCTCGGGGAGGAATTTTGCCCAGGAGGATTTCCTGGTTAATGCAGCTGTTGACTGGCAAATTGCTTTGCTGGCTGGGATGCTTCCAGATGGATTTGCTGCTGCTGGAGGTGAAGGCAAAGAGCGGGAAAAACTCCCCATAATTCATCCCCTGTGTGGGATTCAGGCTCCTGGTGCACTGTCCCAGCGAGAAATATTAAACCTGGATTTGGGATGGGATTTCAGCGTGGCCTGCTGGCTCCTCTTCCCGACCCCATCCATCTCCAAGCCGGAGGGGTGGGCTGCAGGATGCTGCTCTCCTCTCCTCATCCGTTTCTCCTCTCCTTATCCATATTTCTTCTCCTTCTATTAATCACTCTAATGGCAAACTGGGGGAAAAGGAGCTTAAAAATCCCTATTTATCTGTAGGAACACATCCAGCTCCGCCCCACAACGCCTGGGGGGGGGTGGAAAAGCTCTGAATTTTGGGATCCGGGGGATGAAAGATCCCACATTGCTCCGTGCCTGCAGGGAGGTGACTTTGCAGGGTCACAGAGTGCTGGATTTATTCCTCTGGGGGCTCTAAACCCTCTTTGCGAGGGGCATTTCTGAGTTACGAGTTGCAACTCCGCCGAGTCCCCAGGTCTGGGCAGAAATGATCCCCCAGCTCATTGTAAATGCAGGCAGGCCTGCAGTAAATGGGATTCAATTAGCAGGGAAAAGCTCGGAAAAGCAGAGTTCCTTCGCAGTTAGGGCAAGCCTGGTGTTGCTGAGCCAGACCTGCTGCCTGATTCGTGCTGCACTGGGGAGGTTGCTCTGGTTTGTATTAAATTTTAGATTATGTAAGGTTGGAGATGATTTAAGTTGTACCAGGCTGAATTTTGAGTCCCAGCTCAGATAACTTTAAACATTTCTTGCCAGGTCGCAGAGCACTCTCCTGTCAGACAGGAGATATCGCCTGGTAATCTTTCCCTTCAGGAGAAAATTTACATATTAAACAAAAGTTTTTCACTATAAAAATGAGTTTAATGTTATTTTTTTTTGAGTGGACAACAAGATTTTTCACCCTGCTTACCACTGCTGTAGCTGCCTCATCCCTGGAAGTGTCCAGGGCTGGGTTGGACAGGGCTTGGACAACCTGGGATAGTGGAAGATGTCCCTGGAACTGGATGGGCTTTGAGGTTTCTCCCACCCTAAACCACTCCATGATTCTATGATTTGGAGTTTCCACTGAAAACCCAAACACTTGCAGCCAACACTTTTTATAAACCACAAAGTCATTTCGTTTTTTGAAAGGTCTTTTCAGAGAGGGAAAAAAAAAAAAACATTGGGAGAGCTTTGCTGGCTAAACCTGAGCAAAAGCCTGTGTTATTTAATTCCCTGGTAGAAATGTGTTTAGTTCCACAAATTCAAAGGTGCTGCAGGTGTGTGAGGGGGTGATAAGTGCTGTTCACACACTCAGTAAAGCAATGTGGAAATAAAATGACCACATTCCTGATGATTTGAGACTCCTGACGGATTCCTTATGGAAAGGAAACAGCCAGTCCAAACAGACTCAGCCCTGAACTTGTGTTTAATGGATGAAAACTCTCCAAAGCGCAGGAAAATGCAAAATCCCACGCGTTCGAACAGAAAAGAAAGTTGAAAACAACTTTGCAGCCAGGAATTCTAGCAATTATTGTTCAGTGCTGGTCTCCTTCGTTTCCCCATCCTGTCCAGGCTGCTGTGATGGATGTGTTGCCTGGGAAGGCTGAGCTGGAAACAGAGAGCAGGTGGAATAAAAGGATAAAAAGGGATTTATTGCAAGGATCCAGGCTGGGCAGTGCAGGAACCCCTTGGGGCTGCACCCAAGGCAAACCCACAAATGGGCACAAAATGGATCCCGGGCATGAGGGGGAGGCCTCACACTTTGATATGGACATATTAGATACATAGAAATATAGAAATAATAAATATTGGACACCCACAAATGGGCACAAAATGGATCCCGGGCACCAGGCCTCACACTTTGATATGGACATATTAGATACATAGAAATATAGAAATAATAAATATTGGACACCGACAAATGGGCACAAAATGGATCCTGGGCACCAGGCCTCACACTTTGATATGGACATATTAGATACATAGAAATATAGAAATAATAAATATTGGACACCCACAAATGGGCACAAAATGGATCCCGGGCATGAGGGGGAGGCCTCACACTTTGATATGGACATATTAGATACATAGAAATATAGAAATAATAAATATTGGACACCCACAAATGGACACAAAATGGATCCCGGGCACCAGGCCTCACACTTTGATAGGTTTGGGTCCATCAGCACATTGGAGTTCATTGTCCAATTCCAGCTCCAGCTGATGAAGCTCCATCCTCCTTGTTCCCTCTCTGCCTTCACTGCTGTTTCCACTCTTGGGCCTCAAATTTGTCCCCAGCTGGAAAGGAATTGTTTTGTCTCCCTGCCTCTGAAGAACTTCCCAACCCTTCATATTTAACCCAGAACTACGCATTAAAACAGCACAGAATCTGAAAAAATATAAAATCTAAAACTTAAGGCATCAGATGTGGCCAATTCCCGGGCAGAGAGCATCTCCAGCAGGAATGCAATCCCCCCGCACTGGCAGAGCACAATCATTAGGCTGATTTTCCTCCATAATGAGGTGTTGTGGAGTACAGCTCCATTGAAAAGCCTTTAAATAATGTTAGCATTGAATATAATAACCTTCCAGGGAAATCAAATCCCTCGCCGCCTCTGGTTCTGCCTCTGAAAGGGAATCAATTTTCTTTGCCTGATAGCTTTCCCCAGCACTTAACACGGATGGGGGAAGGCGCTCATTGTGAGGGTTGCCCAGGAATTGCCTTCTGAAGGTCAGATCTTGGGGGGAAAAAAAATGAAGGAGAAGAAAAGAAAACAAGGTTTGGTGACCCCTGTGCTGATGGGAAGGACCCGCTGCAGCTGCAGGGCGGGGAGAGCGGCTGCAATGCTCACGGTAGGGTTGGTTTGTGGGTTTTAATTGGAGATTCAATGAATCTGTGTGCGTGTCTTCCTTAAAATTCCAGTCAGGAAGTCAGTCCTGGCCTGGATTTGGGCTCGGTGGCTGTTTGGGTGTCCCTGCTTTAGCTGCAGCATCCTTGGCTTGCACAGTCCGAGCCAGCTGGAGCGAGCTGCTCGTCACTTCCCTGGCTTTGGAGACAAGGCAACGCAAGGAATAAATCCAAAAATAAGGGGTAAATCAAAAAAAATAAGGGATAAATCAAAAAATAAGGGGTAAATCCAAAAAATAAAGGATAAATCCAAAAAATAAAGGATAAATCCAAAAAATAAGGGATAAATCAAAAAAAATAAGGGATAAATAAATAATAAAAAAAAAAGAATAAATAAAAAAATCCCTCATTCCTGGCTGGCTGCTCTGAGGGAAATTCCCAGCAAAGTGCAAACTCAGGGAGCCCTTTAGTAAGACACTTAATTCCCCTCCTTGTGGAGCATCCTCGGGGCTGTTCCCTGGATCTCCTCTGCTCTGAGGAATGAACATTTTGGGGTTGCTCGGGCCACTCTCAATTCCTGAACGAGCTCCCAGGGGTAGCAGCGGGCAGGATTCGGCCCAGAGAGGATTCTCTGCAAAACGCAAAGCTCAGGGATCGTGCGGGACAGGGAATGAAACTCCAGAGCCAGGGGTTCAGGTGGGGAGGGAAAACATTTCCCAGGAAAATCCCACTCGGAAATCGCTCTCCCCATAAAATCCCAACTGCAGAGCGTCACCGTAATGCGCCCTAATGACGGGGAGGGGGGAGGGATTTTCGAAAGTGGTTTTAAAAAAGCTCTGGAATCCATCTGGATTCTCTTAGGAGCGGGCAAAACCTCATCAGGGACCACTTCAAAGCCCATTTCCTGCTGCTGAAATGATCTCGTGTGCGCTGGCTGCACGGACACCGCTCCATTAGGGTGATTTTTGACTCTGCCTGATCTGAACAAACTGCACAATATCCCAGGAGTGATTTCCAATTTGTTGGCAGCCCTGATTCCTGCAGACAGCCTGCCTTGGCTTTGGAGGTGGATTTGGGGGGCAATTCCTGCTCGCTGTCCTGCCCAAAGGCTGTGGAAAATGGAATTATTGGGGTTTTTTTAGGAAGAATGGCATTGTTAAATTTATTATAGTGTGAATCTGTGAATGGTGTGAATAAACCAAAATTGTTTTAATGGTGTTGAGCTTCCAACTCCATTTCTATTTGTATTTGTATTTGTATTTGTATTTGTATTTGTATTTGTATTTGTATTTGTATTT
>VXBU01004583.1:16355-45173 GCA_013400315.1 Bombycilla garrulus | reverse complement strand
TTGCTTCATGGTCTGACTCAGAGAATCTATTGTTTTATTGTTTCATTGTTTCATTTCTCTAATCTCTCTATTCTCTAATTGCAATACGCAATTACAAATTTTTATTTTTCTCATTTTAAATTATAAAAGGAAATAGAAGAAACTTTTCTACAAGCTTTTCTTTTACTCCCCTTTTTAGCTATACTGACTTCAAACTACCAAGATTAATCAACAATCACCCAGAAAAGAGGTTTAGTTAAATCATTGTATGCTTTTTTGGTTGTAGGCTTATGTACATGGAAGCACTAGAAATGAGAATAAAACTACTGCAGCAAATCAGAGGAATTTCACTAGTGGGGTCCTGCAGGGCTCCATCCTAGGGCCTCTTCAACAACTTCAGAAACAACTTGGATGCAGAACTGGAAGTAATACTAAGTTTGCTGATGACAGTGAACTGGGAGGAACTGTCCACTCCCTCACAGGCAGAGAGGCCCTGCAGAGTGACCTGTACAAACTAGAGACATGGGCAATCACCGTATAAAGTTTAACAAGAACAAGTGCACCTAGGAAAGGGCAATCCTGGATGTACAGACACACACTGGAGAATGAGAGGCTGGAGAGAAAGACTGCAGAAAGGGACCTGGGGGCCCTGTCAAGTGGCAAGTTGAACATGAGCCAGCAGTGTCGTGGCAGCCAGGAGGGCCAAGCCTATTCTGGGGGGCATCAGGCCCAGCATGGCCAGCCGGGCAAGGAAGGGGATTGTCCTGGTCTGCTCTGGGCTGGGGCAGCCTCACCTCGAGTGCTGGGGGCAGTTTTTAGAACAGACCTGTTAGACCTGTTAGAGAGCACCCAAAGGGGAACCAGGAAGATGGCAAAATATCTAGGGAGGAAATTTTTTGAGGAGTGGCTGAGGTCCCTTGGTTTTTCCAGCCTGGAGAAGAGGATACTTAGGGGAGACCTCCTTGTGGTCTTCAACATCCTCATGAGGGAAAGTGGAGGGGCAGGCACTGATCTCTGCACTCTCATGACCAGTGATGGGACTTGAGTGAATAGCTGATTCTGAGGAGGTTTAGGTTGCATACCAGGAAAAAGCTTTTCTTTTAGAGGGATGTTGAGCACTGGAACAGGCTCTCCAGGGAAGTGGCCACAGCACCAAGCCTGTCTGAATTCAAGAAGTGTTTGGACTGCACTCTCAGGCACATGCTGTGATTCTTGCAGTGTTCTGCACAGGACCAGGAACTGGACATGATGGTCCTGATGGGTCCCTTCCAACTCAGAATATTCTGCTGTTTTGTGATTCCTGACAAAAGAATGCTCTGAGAGCATACAGGACAGCATATTGTTTTTCCTATTTTTTTTTTACTAAACATCAGTAGAGCGGGCATTTACAAGATATTTTGCAATGTATAAACTTCCAGCAAGAGGGATGAAGCTGCTAAGTGATCTCACTAGTCAGGAGTGGCATAGTTTTAACCAAGTTCATAGATTGTAGTCAAGAAGCAGTTTTCAAAAGGGAGCCAGGGATCTCCTTTTGTTCACCATATACTACCTCAGAGTTACCAGTTCTCAATTCACATTTTGCTATCATTATATTCCTGTTCTCACCCTTCCTATTTGTTAGGCTTCTAGTCCATTCCCTTGAAACAAAAATTCTTTTAAGTGATGCAAATTTTGGGATGGGTCAGCATTTCTACTCCTGCATTTGTGGAGATAGATGCTATTAACAAGCATAGACCACACACTTTTTTGAACTGTGTTTGCTTATAGCAAAGATGAAGCTTACCTTCCCTGGTAGCTAAGCTATATCATTGTCCATAGTCACTGTAAGTCACTGGTCTTGGTTTCTTTCCTGAGGCTTATTGAAACTATCTTTATTCTTGAAGTTCAGCATTTCCAACTGAAAAGCTTATTTTCATCTCTCTTCAGAATGTCTTCCAAGCCAGTTGTAGTTCTTCCTCATTGTTATTTCTCTTCTGGACCCTCTGCATTCCTTGTTATCTCACGCTTTATTTTTTTTTTTTTTAAATCAGGAATCTTCCATTGATGCTGTGGTGATTCTTTGCTTTTTCTTTTATATACCTTTTATATATTCTCTGTATACTTAGCTTACATATTTGTAGCCTGATACTGTAACTTAGTTCTGGTATTTCCCTAAGCAGGAGGACAAAATCTAAAAGTCTCCCCATTGAAGGCCTGAAGCCTTATGCTATCTTGGTATTCATAGGAGCCAATGTCGGAACCAGCTCTTTAGCACATACTTTTATTATAAACAGGGTATATTCCTTATCTGAGAAGGGGAGATGTTAGAAGTTGCAAGAATGTGGGGGACATTACTTTATCTGTTAAGCTTCTCATTGGGAATCTTTGTCAGATATGTCAGTTCGCAAAACCTATAAAAATTTTGTATGAGTCATGTGTTGCATTTTTGGCATTTTCCACCTTGTTCAGTTGTGCACCATAAGCATCCTTATTAAATGAGGTAAAACTCCTTTCATCCCCTTAGCTGTGTCTGGCTCATAATTCTAGGACCAGAAATAAAGGCATCACTATAAATTAAACCTTAGTTTGAAATACCCTTCTCTCAGCTGATTTTTAGGAGGCTTTTCACAACCTGAATGCAGCATTTAGGAAACTAAGGAAATAATGCAATCTGATTCTATGCTCTAAGGTATGAAATTACTTTTTCCTGATGGTAGGGAATGGCTCCCCACCTCCAACTTATTCTGTACAGTATTTCTTATTTAACTAAACATACCTTTTGAATGAGACTACATTTGAATGAGACTGTATTTGAATGAGATGAGGGGACATGCCTAGTCCTCACTAATTTACCTTTGACTTGGTATGACCAGGGAGTTGATACTGCATAGTATGTTATAATAAGAATGTCACAGCTTCCAGAGCTTTTCTCATCCTTTTTATGGCTTTTCAATTTGTCTTGCTGCCCTGTTTCTTTCAGTATAATCAGCTTTTGCAGAGGTGATACTGTCAGCCAATGATACTGACACTTGGCTGATGTAAATAAATTTACGTCATTAGTCTGATTTTTAGTACTGTGTAGTCCTCAGAGCACTGATATTAAACAGTGAGATCACAAAATGAGCTGAAACTCATTGCAACAAAGTAGTAACTTCCTAAGAACATGATTTCATTCTCAGTAAATAAACTTGTAGTTTGACCATGAGTTATATCTAACTTCAGAGTCAGTAAAAATTAAGTATGTATTGCAACCCAAATTTTTAAGGTACTTATGTGATACATTGGACAATTTAAGCTTCACGTTAATTTCTTACTGCTCCTTTAAGCACAGTGCCAATATGACAGATCCTTAAAAATATGGTGATGAGTGACAAAGAATTCATATTCACCCAGCATCTGAGATTAGGAAAGATCATACCACCAAAGGCTATGTATAAAAAATTGCAAAGTAGCATCACATTACTGAGAGATCAAAACTTCCAATTTAAGTGGACACAACCATTTATGCTTCTATGCCCTTCCATACTGTCCCTTCTAAACTTTTTATTTATATCAAATAGTTTGTACATATTTAAAGTACTGTACTCTTCCATGATCAGACTGATTATCTACATGATGGTACAGCAGGAGAATGAATGGAGCTGCAATTGCCTGAGAGTATCAATATGCAAGTAATAAATATTTGGCTGTTGTTTCACATATCGACAATAATTTTTTTTTAATCCAGCAACATGTACACTAATCAGGTGCTTTGTCATTTTTTTTTCTGATCTGAAAACCTTCCCCATTCCTCTGCTTATTCAACATTCCTAAGCACGAAGACCCACACAACACTGAGATCAAAGGAAGATTTACATCAATTTCAGTAGACTTTCAATGGAACTAAAAAAAAAAAAAATCACACATATGTAATAAAACAGTATACCTCTAAATTTTAATAGACATGGGAAGAAATGTTGCTCTTATTTATTTTCCATAATCCCTCACTCCCTGAGATAATTGAAAACATTTTCCCTACTCTTTCTTTTATGGGGACTGTGGAGGAAGAAACAGAAAGATTATTTTGAAATGCACATCTGAAATCTCAGAGCCCATTACCAAGCCATTAGTGAACACAGGCCACTGTGATGAAATTTTACTTAAAAATTGTCAATCTGAGCTCAGAAGCTATTTGATTCACAGCAGTAAGCACTGCCAATATGAACTGATTGGTGGTGCACATTCCCAGTCATATTACTTCTCCTGTTTACTTCCAACTAGTTTTATCTAATTCCTCAGATGATTCAGATTTGTATAAGTTTTGGAAGTAATCTAACTCAATTTTATTAAGAAAGGAACTTTAAAATCGTACTTTGATTAGCTATCTGTCTCCTCCATTTTCAAGATTTCCAGTCAAATGCTCCATTACAATCCTGCCACTGTAGCTCATGACTGTGATCAAATGTCCCAGTAGAAACTTCTTTAGGCAGGCAGGATCAAAACTACATCTCCTGAGCCAATGCTCCCAACCAGAATTCATACTGACCTTCCCCCAGGAAACGGAGAACTTTTCTTGTAATTTGCATACAGCTGCAAAGTATCTCTCAGTGCAGTCATGAAGTTTCCCCCATCAGCCCCTTCCAGCACTTTAATTAATAATTTCTAATGGCAAATGACAACAGTGAAAAAGGCCATCCTGCTAACTGTAGGAATATCATAAAACATTGAGAAATAAACAAGAAATGTCACAAGCTTTCCAGTGAATGTTCCATGACATACTGTTTGTGTTAGACTGCTAATCAGTCTTGATTCTATGATAAATTTGAATACTAATCCCTTCTGAATAGGGATTAAGCTTCAGCATGTAGAGGAGGGATTCATTAGAATTCATCTCATCAAGACACAGCTTGAAAAAAGTTGCCCAGCACTTTGTATGTCAGACCTTTCAGTTCTGACAACCAATTGCCAAACCAGCACTTAGTGGCTAAAATCAACAAATTGTGACTTATGAATGCCCAAATTTTCTCAGTCAGAAGCTGATGATGTGTTTGTGTTGTTATCTGGAGAGGACTATCTTTAGGCAAAATGCTTTCTGGTTAGTTACACTAGAAAAACCACCAAACAGTCCTGAAAAAGATGACAGTAAGTAAAGCAAATTCAGTGGAGATCATGTTGACAGAGTATGAGCATGAATGTTTTGAGGCCCCATGTGTTGATTTATGTATCATTGGCCCACTAATTTTGCTATTGTGCGGGCTCACAATAGTGAAATTACTTCATTGTTTCAGCATGAATCAGACTATGTATTAATGCATTGCTGGAATGCCTTTTCCCAGGAGACATACACACTCTGGAATAGCTTTGACCTTCTCCAAACAGTATTCATGCAAAGGCAATGGTGGCTAATGCAAGATGTGGTGTGTGCTTAAAAGCAGTTTCTATTTCTTTAGCTACAGG
This sequence comes from Bombycilla garrulus, assembly GCA_013400315.1. Taxonomy (NCBI): domain Eukaryota; kingdom Metazoa; phylum Chordata; class Aves; order Passeriformes; family Bombycillidae; genus Bombycilla; species Bombycilla garrulus. The sequence continues at coordinate 39,779 of VXBU01004583.1, read as the reverse complement.
GTAGGATCAATAAGTGTTTTGACCACAAAATTAGTAGGGCAAACTCTCCAAACTTTTAGGACTCTTTTCTCAGTGTCAACTAAATTGGCATAACTTGAACACGTTGAGATTTACTGATCACACAAGCTGAATATATTTGGAGTAGTCCCTGATACACTCTGCTGTTTCAGGGGGAAATGTCTGCAGGTACTCTTAACTAAAATGCTTTGTTTACAGCAAATTGTGCAGGGCAATGCAGCATTTACAGTTCTGCATGCTCTACAAGTGCAATATAGCCATACTCAGAGATTCTCTCACAAGTAACTCCCTTTCTCTGTCTGTCTGACAGTACCCAAGCAAAACAGGTGGAGAATGAAGGGCAAAACAAAAGTAACCTTGAGGCATGTCATTATTCACAAGTTTCAGCTTGTAAGGAGCACTTCACAGTTCAAGTCTCATTCATTATAAGCAGCAGAAGTGTTAGCTAATTAATTTGAAATATGTGTAAAAAAATCAAACAAGAATTCAGATGTAGAATCCTAACACTGTCACACCAGCTGGTGTTGACCACTTTTGCAGGGACTGCAAGCTTCAAAAATCAATGTGCTGATCTCACTGACCCTGTAACAGAGTTGCTTCATCTGAAACATTAGATATTGACCCATTTGGGTTTTGTACCTTTGACACACTCTTCAATATATTTCCTTCTTTTGAAGACAACTCCAATCTGAAAGTATTCTTTCAAAAGGAGAAATACAGCCACACAATATGCACATCTGTGTGGGAAAAAGAAAAAACATCCGTCTATTAAAATTTCCATCCACATCACTCTAAAGCTGTTCAGAAGTGCTGGTACCAAGCACCATGACATGGCTGATGATAAAGTAAATGGTATTAGTAGATAGTAATTCATAATTTTGGTTATATTCCTTAGAAAACCTGAAGCTTTCACACATAATGCACTGATATTGAACTTTAGCTTTTTCAGTCAAATACCACTTATTGTCCCCAATAATTAAAATTGTATTGTCCTTTTTTCCTTGTCTACAACTTATGACAGAAAGACAGATTATTTTTGAGGTTGGTTAGACAGTGCCATGCAAATTGATATGTACAGCATGTCAAATGTTAAAAAAAACCAAACAAAAACCACTGGCAAAAGTGTGTATTTGGAAACCTAGACTAGTTGCATCCAGAGATCTTGGGATTATTGAGCAGAGGTAGGGATTCTGAATGTCCTAATTGGAACATCTGTATCACTCAAGACCATCCCTACATCTGGACGCTACATACAATTTTTAAAACAATTCAATCAAATGTTTTGATGTAATTTCTTCTTCAATGTGTTGAAGACTTTTTCTCACAAATTCTTAAAATAAAAAGCCTAAGACCTCCCTACCTTGAGAAAACATCTTAAAAGGAAACTTTTTACTGAAGAAAAATGTTGATTTAACATGAAAACTCCATCTCACAAAGCTTGCAGTATTTACTTATTGCACTGGATTTTCCTTCCAAGGTGCTAAAGCTAACACTTTCTTTTCACAGAAAAAGCAGAAACTGGCACATTCTCTACCCTCCAATTTCAGTGACAATAAGTGCCCAACTGAGGCCACAAAGAAGAAAGTCCAGGAAAGGTGTGTTAGCTGGCAAGTGCAGGGCAAAGGGTCTGCTCCATCTCAGCAGCGAAATTTGACCATGGTTGACTTATTAAATATTGTCAGTTCTGAATTTGGACCTTCTGGTCAATTAAAATTGTGGCTAAACATGCAAAAGACAGAAAAGAACAGTAATTTCTTCTGCAGAAAAGTCAAGCTTTCTCTTGTTATCAGAGAAGAATTCTAAAACAATGTCATGCTCATTCTATCATCTCTCTGTTTTTCCTGTTGTCATCATGTAGTTCAAGTGTCTTTCAGAAAGCACACGTATGAAATCATCTATGCTGTGTAAGTTTTAAACATGAAATTTGGTGAATTTATTAGACTACATTGAACAGAGGTTTTTTTACAACACAGGAAAAATAATAACATATTGTAGTACATAGGAGCGTGAAATTTAACATATGAGAGTGAACTTCAAACGATTTATTTGCTAAGAGATTGGTTCAAAAGGGGAGTTACTTAGCCATTATTACCTAATGGAATATGCTTCAAGGTGTATCTGAAAAAATAATCCTACGTTATCCTACACTAGCACAGTGAAGAAAGCTCTGTAAGATTATCTAGCCTTTTTCTGTGCTAATACAAGATGACAATATTCTTGAGAACCTCGCCAGTTCAATATTGAATGATTTCTATGTCGAAAGCTATCCCATACTCTTGGGAGACTTGCAATCCACCAGACGTTGCTTCCAGAATAGTGTTCTTGATCCCAATCCTTCTCCCAGCTTATTTCTAATAACCTTAAATTAGTTGTGTTTCCACATCTGTGACTAACAGCCTCAGTTCTACGACAGTAATTACAATATCAATTGGTCATAAATGGTTTGGGTTTTTTTTTTAATCATTTGGCACTTGTTCAGTCAAGCTATATACAAGAAACTTGTCAATTCTTCTTTGTAATCCCCCTCGTTTTGTCCTGCTGATCTTTAAACCGTTCTTTTCAAAATTCCCGTCATATAGCAAGTAAGTCCCCCAAAGTGCCTTTAACTAGAGATCTATAGCCACTGTAAGGTATTTAGAATTATTTTCTCTATGAGTATTCCAGCATGTATAGGTCAACACATGTCACTTTTTGGCTTTGTATTTTTCCAGGTTAAAGCATGGCTAAGCATCTAATCTATTTTGGAATATCCAGGTGGTCTGTCCCACAACTAAATTATCCTGGAATTAAAATATGTGAAAATTGTTAGCAGCACTCAGGCAGCACACCACTCCAGTGGCTGTACTCTTTTCTCAGGTCTTAGGTAAACCTTTTGTTTTCCATCTGATGGTAGAAATCTGAAAGGAAACTCTGTAACACCCTAGATTTTCTGTCCACACATGAATATTACTTGTCTTGCCTTTTCTTTCTTGCACAATTTCTTTACTGGCCATTTCCCTGGAAGAGGAGTCTATTAAGCCAGTCTTTGCATCCAGCAGTGTAACAGCTCTCCCAGTTCAGATAAGTACTCCATAGAGACCAGCATCACAGCTATTACTAAAAAGGGGTTGAGACACAGAGGTGAAGCTATGTGCCGTGGTGATGACGTTAGGTTTAAGAGTTTCACACTTTCGTAGCTGTGCTCCCCTTCTTGCGTCGAATACACACCACCTGCTCTGCAAGGACTGAGATCCTGTATCACACTAGGAAATGGATTGGTACAGTGTCCAGCTGTAAGCATTTACATGACTAAGTATCTAAAGAGGGATAAACTCCAGCTGGATGGAACATGTCTGGTGACAGGGTGGGCACCAGGGGTGCAACCCAGCATCTGCAGCATGCCGTTCCTAATAATGGCCTGAACCATCTCTGGGTGAAAGTCACAGCCCCTCTAATGTGTGCTCTGTCCAATATACAGGTAATGCTGCTGCCCAGGGAAACACAGAGCCACAAAGCAAAATGTGAACAAGTCTAGACTGAAGAACATAAAAGGCAAAACTGTATGTGCCTGAACTAGAGAACTGGAAAGGAGTAAGATATTCCTAATCTATATGTTTTCTCGATTTTTTTACCTGTTTAACAGATCTCAAAGGGTGCATTTTACAAGTATTTATCCACTATCTGTGAAACCCAAGTATACTTCTTGTATTTACAATACTATTTCACCTGTTTACTGCCTAACCTAGAAAGGTTTATGCTCAATTCTACATGTTTTACAGTAGATTATCATGCAGCTGAAATTGCTGTCAGCAATTAAATTTATTACTGCTGTTTCGTTATTGGTTTGTAAATGCTTCTGAATATGCCATATGTTAGCAAATCAGGCTGAATTGTTTAAATTCTTTTTAGGTTTTTTTTAGATTATATTCAAGAACTAGTCATGCTTGCTTCAACAAGATTTATAAAAGGACAAGTACATGTCTTCACTCAAGTTAAGAACAGATTGTCAGCTATAGAAAACAACAAAACATACAGGAATCCCATCTTTAATACTGGGCCAAGAAAGACGGCAGATAAGGAAGTGTTCACTTTGTGCCAGAGTCTCACATTTCTCAGGACATGGGGAAAACATGCTTTCCTATACAGTGAAAGCACAACATATTTAAAGAAAAAAATTGAAGACAGTCAGTAGAGAGTTTGCAGCTATGCCATAAGTGCTGAACGAAGGTAGGGTCTGGGAGAAAAATAGATAGCATCTCACTGTATAATTAAGGTACACACATGAGTGATGACCTTGTGGGTTGACCCGGCCTGAATGCCAGGTACCCACCAATGCCTTTCTATCATTTCTCAACTCATCAGGGCAAAAAAGGCTAATGGGTTGAGATAAGGACAGGGAAAGAGCACCCACAGACTGCCACCATGGGACAAACAGACATGACTTGAGGAAATTAGTTACCAATTTATTATCAAACCAGAGAAGAGTAATAAGAAATGAAACCAGTCTGTCTCTGCTGCTGCTTCCTGCTTGTGTGGAAGACTCCTCACACTCCTTTCCTTCTGTGTGGGAGATAGTCCTCTATGGACTTAGCCAATGTGAGTCCTCCCCAAGGGCTGCAGTTCTTCACAAACTGCCCTAGCATGGCTTTCCTGGGGGCAGCAAACCTGCTCCAGCATGGACTCCTATCTCCATGGGTCCACAGGTCTTGCCAGGAACATACTATAGCATGGATTTTCCATAGCATCGCAGTTTCCTTCAGGCAGCCACCTGCTCTGGTGTGTGGTCCTCCACAAGAGGTTGCAAAGGGACTTCTGGTCCACCTTGAGCTTCTGTGGGCTGCAGACTAACACAGCCTGGTCTTCAACAAGGGTTGCAGGGGAATCCCTGCCTCAGCACCTGGAGCACCTCCTGTCTGTCCTTCTCTGCTGACCTTGGTATATGCTGTTTCTCACTCTTCTCTCCTCCAATTTTTTTCCCCCATAAATATATTATTCCAGAGTTACTGCTTCTGGTAATGTTGGGCACAACCAGTCCAGCAGGGGTTTGCCTTGGAGCTGTCTGGCATTGGCTCTACAGGATATGGGGAAAGCTTCTGACATCTATTCAAAGGAGCCAGCCTCCCAGAACCAAAACTGTGCCATGAAACTCCAATATGAACAAATTAATAGTGCATATGCCACTTTTCTCTAGCACTTTTCCTTGCTTTACTTTATTTAATTGTCCTCTAATACAGTTGGGTTGTAATCAGTAAGTATCTGTATGAGACCAACACTTGAATCCTTTCCTCAGTGGTTGTGAGACATCTTTACCTGATTTTTTTATTTGCCATTTGTCATTATTCTTTATATGAAGCAATTATGGTACTTCTCTTACATACGTAAGAGGATTGGTTGTACCAATTATGTTACAACCTCTTACATACGTAGAGGTTGCTTTTATCTGTGATATCTCCAGCCTTCAGTTCATTTTCTACAGTAGTGCTGGGCAACTATACCGGAACACAACATTCTTGAAGATTGCTCTCAGTTTGTCTCAAAGAAACACTGGAAAACACATCTAAAAGTGGAGGGAATAAGAGTATTTGAATAATTTTGTAGCTTACACACTTCACATTCACTTCTAATGTGAATGATTTTTGGAGATGCAGAGCTCTTAGTTCAACAGCTTCATTGAAATCTGAACTCATTTCAGATTCTACAGCTGCTTTTACAGCTTAGAAGAAGACAATACTGAAAGGTGTTTTTGCCAGGTGCATTTCTGTGTTGTATTCACCACTTTAAGTGCCTCAAACACATTCAGAATTATTTCTGTGATCATTCATTTTAATATGGGGCTTTTCCTCATTCATACTATTTCTTGGTCAATACCAAGACATGGCACAATGTCTAGGAATTTAAAGTCAGACTACCTATCTAGACTCACTCAGCAATGCTGTGTTGCAATCAAATTTGTACAATGCCACCCTTCTGAAGATTTATAATACCATGCCATTATTACAACATTTATGAAGTTTCTGGGCCAACACATTTTCTTTCCCCAGTAAGAAAGACTGTTTCTCATCATCAGTGTGAAACTGCATGATTTTGGAGAAGAAATACTGTCCACTACTAAAGGTAAAGCAAGTAACTGACAACATTTACTCCAGGTATAGTATAGCAGTCTCACTGTAATTGTTATAAGAAATCAATTGAAAAATATTGACAAATATTGAAAAATATTTACATGTAGAGAGAGTCTTCGATTATATGGAAATGGGAAAATTTGTGGCAAATAGCAGACAATGCTGTTAAGAGAAATTTTTCTCTGTGTGATGCAGAAGCTAATATCAAAGGAATGAGGAGAGAGTTTGATTTACTTTCAGTGTGATACATTGGCAAGAAATTTGATAAAATATTGTAAGGTCTTTTATAGATGCCTCAGCTTTATTCCAGGGAATGCAATATAGAAATTGTGGCATTCACAAAAGCCCTGACACTCAGCTCTATAGTATGGTTAAAAATATGAATCTAGTTAGTAGCACATATTTTTTCATCACATCTCCTTGATCCTTAGCTGTGTGGTGCCAAATGCACTCAATATATTAGTGGGATAATCAGGGATGAAACTAGCTCTCTTTTTGAGCTACTTGATCACTTGTGTATTCCATCTCCCATATTACCAATGTTTTCATCTCCTCAAACTAGTTACAAGCAGTCCTTAAAAGGATCCTTAAAAAAAGCCTATGAAAATATGTAATAAATTGGATTGAAATGATCGTTAATACAGAAAAGTGAAACTCCTAGAGTTAAACTCATAAATATCAGACTTTACTATACAAGTATGTATGTATCTACAAAATTTAGAGAAAGAAAAATATGCATCTCCTTTCTTCCTTATTTCATTGTTTTTATTTGTAGCATTCAATGGATAGATTCTCCAGTCAACTTGAAATTATTAAAAGAATAATTAGTCTCACTATTTCCCTAACAACTATAGAATAAGGCAGATAGAAGCTTGCTGGTGGTACAGAGGACGGCTAAATTATTTGATTTTTCTGGGTAGAAAGTTCCCAAGAAACACCACAAGTCCTTGAAAACATACTGCGTGGAATTCCTTATGCTTCATTAGAAGGAATTAAAGGCACTGGTATAATGTCTATAACAGCTCAAACAAATACCTTGACTTCACTAATTACCATTTTTCTACTCTTTTCAGCCAACCTGAAAAGCCAGAAATCTGCTTTAGCAGGATTGAGCCTGATCTTATATCTTTCATTTGGAAATCCTTGTCACTATTAGCATGCAAGCTTGAAATTTCAAGAGTTGGAGAAGAACTCAGAGGAAATTATTTAAAGTGAATTAATTACTTAATTTAAAAGGGAGTTATAAATTTCTACAAGAAGATTAATGCTTTCCTCATTAACCATCTGATTTTGATTTCAAATGTCATGAGCTCTGTCCCCTTCAGGATACAAGCAACCAACTTTAAGAAAAAATAAATATCTCCATATCCTTTGTGCAACTTTTTCAGTTCCCTGAACACAGTATATATTTACTGCAAGAGTGGACTGAACCCATTTGGGACCTTCAGTTGTATGTAAAACTGTCTAGTTTTTAAGAAAGTCTTCTGTAAAAAACCAGACTCTCTCCCACTGCCCTAACTTAAACTAACACATGAAATGCATGGTGCTAATAAAATATAATGTGATGTTTTGGGCTAGGTTTGGTTGCAGGAATCATTTGATATTCATAAGCTATTAATTTTGTAATACAGATAAGTGGTTCCAAAGTTTAAATCTCAATTAATTTGTACTGTATGTGGTTGGAGTTCGTGAATACAGATGATGAGAACTTTAGCCTAGCTGCAGTACAGCATTTTGTTAGATATGAGATCCAAAACAGTAATATCCTCAGAACTCGTGGTTTTATTTTCATGGTAAGTTTTCTCTTTGATCTTGATTCCTAATGTCATCACAGTTTGCCCGCTTCTGGCAAAAGATCTATGTGACCAGAAAGCAAGCTAATAGTACAAGAATTCACATTAAAAAAGGCCATTTTAAAATGGGAAATATTTGTCTAAAATTCACTTAGCTGCAAGCACTCTCAGATGATGGAGCTGTCTATAGCACTGCTGGCTATCATTTATTGAGTGTACTCATGTACTCTATGAGAAGCTGTGGGTGTAAGGACATGATAAATTATTAATTGCAATATCCTCTGTCTAGCAATGACCAGTAGTTGCAAGCTGACCCTGGAATCAAGGAGGTACAACACTCTGCTAAACACTAATTTGCTGAGCTGATTGAATAATCTGATAATGAACGGGAAATGCATGGTCGGATACAGATAAGTTAGCTATGATTTTTANTTCCCAGAGGAAGGACCAGACCCTTCAACATCACCACTGGACCATTGGAGGAAAACTCCGCCCTTCTACAGGATCTCTGCTTCAACAGAACCATCTGTCACTCCAGGAGCACTACTGGAGCCACCATTAAAACTGGACTGCTACCAACACCCTGACTGACAGGGTGTCAGGTTGTATTCTAACTGTCAGGTTATGTCTTTTTGTTTAATACTGCATCTTGGTCTAATTTTCCTATTAGGTTGTAGTTTGTTGGTTTTTGTTTTGCTTTATTTTGTTTATACATATTAAGGAACTGTTATTCTTATCCTCATATCTTTGCCTGAGAGCCCCTTTAATAATTTGGAGGGAGGGAGTTTGCATTTTTTCTATTCTAAGAGAAGCTCCTGCCTTCTTTGGCAGGCACCTGTCTTTCAAAACCAAGACAATCCTACTTTTGAATAAAGTTTTAAGAGTATACTACAGATACATGAAACGAATGACATCACACAAAAAGAGAAATGCAGAAAGATTTAATGGAAAAAGTATGGAATACAAACAACATGGCAAAAAAATTCTTTTTGGCTGATGTTTGATAGCTTAACCAGTGTTAAATAAATACCTTTATAGAAGTATTTAATTTGAGATATATGCACAAGGTATATCTAATCTGGCTTTTTATGAACTCTGGTAATCACTGAGTTCAAGTTACTTACCATAACAATCATTGACCAACAAACTCTTCCCACGCTCTAGTAATTTTCCATTTCCTACATTTTATAAAAGGAGTCCATTGTAAGAACCTACACTGCTCCATCCCAGATAAGAATATCTTCACTCTAGCACCCAAGGGCAGGCTTACTTGGCTGCGTGCATACCATTGCTGCCATATTCCCCTTTTCTTTGAGTCACCTTAGAGCTTACATCACACTGGGAACACTGTGGGGCCACTGAGAAGAGAAAAGAGTGTGACTGTGTGTTACAACATTCAAATTATTTACTCCATTTATTTAGAAGACCTGTAGTGAGTTAGGGACAGGCAACTAATCCACATTTTAGAGATGAAAAATATGTACAGGGAAAGACTGGGGCCACCTCTCATGTATGATCACATATTCCCTTTGAATTCAGTGTAGGGTTTTTGTTTAAATAGGCTGTTTTCTCTCAAGCCTGTTGATTTAAATTTTTTGAAACTTTGGACCATGCAGTCTGCATGTTACCCTAGTTTTACAAAATCAAATGGGTAACTCTAGAAGTGATTAATCTGAAATCTATGGGGCTTCACAACCAAGAAGTTACAGAGGAACTGTAGGATATTAAGAAATCTAATCCTTTTTTTTTTTTTTTCTTTTTACTTATGGAGCAATAAAACAGTGGACTATTGAAACTGATTTATCTGGAATCCACTAGATTACTAATATGAGCTAAATCAGGCTGCTATCTTAAAAGAATGATAAATGTAAATAAGAAAACAAATGAGAAAAACTAAAACATGCCAAACAAATCATAGTCTGCAATACTGGAGTTGATGATCTTTTCCAACCTTATGATTCCATGAATATTTTTTGTTAGCTTACATTTAACACCAGAAAATAATTAAAGCAGCAGGTTTAGCATCAAGTTCATCTTTGTGTCCATGTTGAAAAATTGCTAAAATCAGGTAATGTATAAATGTGAGGTGTAAATTATTTTAGGTAAGTGTCACTTGTGGTGATGTCATAAGGATGGTATTTATGGCGATTCATGGAGATTATTTTAAATGGGAAGTAATGCTGACAACCTGGTTGTACTAAAAGCATCAGGTGATTCACCCTCAAACTGAGTAACATGGGTAGAGGGCTAATCTTTTCCAGTGTGAGGGCATGCTACTGAAGAGGGGTAGAGGGCACTGACTGTCACAGAAGGCAGGACCATAATGGGAATAAGCTTAGTATCTGTCTGAATAAATATGATATTCATTGCCAGGCCATGGATATGGTTGTACCGAGCTTATGGTATCTGGTATTAGAATAAACAATGAGAGGGAAAACAAATGGTCTGTGCAGGTCATGTGGCTGTATGGTAAAAATATTAACATTCATGAACAATTTCTTTGTATTTGCTCATCCCATGCAAAAGGAGACAAAAAGACATCAGATTTTTTTCTGCACCCTCTTAATTTTGTTGAGGAAGTACACATTTTGTTGCATTCATCCTGAAATTTACAGCTTCCACTCTACCTGGAAGCAAGGAGATAATTTTCTATGGTATCTGGTCTATTTTTGAATTTAAATACTTCTCTACCTCTTTCATGTAATGCCTTAATAGTTTATATCACAATCTTTTCCATGTAGTAGAATGCATTTCATCTTCATTAAATTTATTCCGTCTTACCTCTGATGAAAAAAAGTAAATCTAGATGCCTTTTGAAAGGTTGTTCTGCTTTGCTGAAAAGGAAATGGAATATTTTGAAAGTTAAAGCTCTAACAGCTTCTTGCTAAAAATATATGTATCCATATGCCTCTGTGTGTGTGTGTGTGTGTGTATAGGAGGAAGAGAGTTTTATTATTGTTACATTAGGAGATTGTCTTGGTTTAAAAATGGTTCTTTCAATTTTTCCCCCAATCAGCAAAGATCCCATGTTAAGATAAGAGCAATTTGTTGGAAACAGCAATGAGATAAGGAAACAAACAGTGACAACAACAATATTAATAACAAAAGTGTACAAAAAAAAGAGTGATTCCCACAAAGATGATCATTAATCGTGACCCAGCCATAGCCATGCCAGCTCACTGTTCCCTCTGGCTCGGGGCTGGTGCCCTGCTACCCTGACTGCTCTGTCCACCTCAGTTGCTTGACTACGAAGAAAGAAGAAGCAGGAGAATCCCCTCCCATTCCTCTGGCAACTGGTGGAATATGATAACCTCTGTGTCCTAGCCATGTCCTCTCCTGCCTTTGGCTACTGCAAAAATTAATCCTGTTCTGGCCAGGACAAAAACAGATGTGTCACTGTTAAGGTACAAAACAAAAAAAAAAAAGAAAAAAAAAATTGACAAGACCTATTGCTTAATGAGTTTAATATTGTTTGTTGCTTAACTTTTCCTGCATTGCTCCCAGTGTTTTAAAATAGTCTTGTAGAGTAAAATGTACAAATTCTAGCTACCAATGTTCCTGATTACCACACCATACCATACCATAAATTTTTTGAATCCAGAAGGATATGAAAGATGGAAGAGGTAGAGATAGATAGAAAGAAATAGAAAGACAGGTGCAGGTGGCTGGGTAAGAACGTGTGAGAGAGATTAGGGACCAAGAGAGTCACCACCACATGAATCCCACAGTATCCAGCTGATCCTTCTTCAGCCAGGTCTTTTCAGTGGTGAGGTTTCCAGAGCTGTTCTTTTGAAGGCAAGGTGTCCATGGGTCATAGATGCTGTACCCATAGCTTGGGCTGGCATATGCATAAGCACTTGCTTCCTTCCCCACAGTTTGCAAATTTTTAACAGGATGATTTACCCAGATCTGCCTCACCAGGTCAGAAACTAGCATCTTTCTGTTCTTGCCATCTATACTTGCATCAAGTTCTCACAATGGGAATTTTTTGTCAGGTAGTTTATCTTATGGGAAGTCCCTTCTGGGTCTTTGTCAGAGTTTTGAGACAGGTAGCTGCATTCTGTTACAGCAAAAAGGCTGTGCTCTGCTAATGATTTGGTGCTTGCACTGAGGATGAGTACAGGAGCTATCACCACTGGAATACTACACAGAAAAAGCCCCAATGAGAATAACTTTTCTGGTTTTGTTTTGTTTTGTTTTGTTTTAGGGAATGACTCTCCTTATGTGTGTTCTGTTTTACATCTCACAAGTTTGGAAGAGACAAAACTGGTGAAAAAAAGAAGTAGAAATACATTTGACCTGTATAAAAGCTAGCTTTTCATTTAGGGGCTGCCAAGCTTATGATTAACATGTCAGAATCTTCCATGGAGAATTACTTGTCAAATATTATCTCATCTGGTCCAGGAAAATACAAACTGTAAAAGAGGATGTTCTTGTAAGAGGAGATGATTTATTTATTTTAGGTCATGTGTTGACTTTGAAACTTGACCACTGGTGAGGAATGAAAGACACAAATTTAGCTGCATAGACCTGTAGTCTTATTAGAGCTTTGTGCTTAGCTGTGGGCTTCTTTAGAAGTTGTGAAGAACTTGACTTACATGTGGATAAATGCCACAACTCAGTCTAGGAACTACGAGGTTTATTAACTAATATTGTGAATGCAGTGCTGCTTTTTAGAAAAATAAAAACTTTTTTTTGGATATTGTTTGTTTGCTTTTTTCCTCCCAATCTTAGAGCCTTTTGCTTTGCACTATTTTGTGTGCAAGTACTTTTAGTCTTTAGGTATCCAATCTATAATTTTATAGTCTGTGAGTTTAATGCAGTCAAATCTATAGCCCTGTTCTCTTCTTGTAGAAGTCAATGAGAAAACTGGCTCCAGAGGGCTTGGAATAGGATGCAGAGGCATTTATTAATCAGACTAATTTATTAATTAGTTGTTCTCGTTCACCAAATCATATATTGAAAACTGTGGGAAATTTTCTGATTCCATTTAAATCACTGTGAAAACTCACTAGGACCGAAATTTGACTCAGTGCAAATCAGAAATGAGATCAAGAAAGAACAGTGAAGAGAAAGAATAGCAACACACAGCTTTGTGTATAGCACTGGTAACCATTTCAAAGCACTAACGAAGCAGTTGTCTCACTTCTCTACTGGGAGAAAAGAAGCACTAAGAATCTTGACAGTGTTTAAAAGGATTTAAAACTTTGTTTCTGCCCTTAATAGTTTGTACTCCTAAAATTTTCAAAACTTTTCCATGAGTTTCTTAAGAAAAAAAAAAGGTCTTGTAAAGTATTTGCTGACTTTGCCCTCTTTTTAAGTTATACACCCTAGAGGTGTGTTAGTGAAGCTGCTAAGTTGGAAAGTTAAGTGTAGGTTTGAAGAACATGAAAAGCAGTAAGTCTGCATGATTTTGGTGTATTGAAATTCAATCCTTTTTGAGCAGAAAGGATGAATCAGTGCACAAATCATTTAATTAATGAACACTAACTCTTTCCAACAAAAGCTGGACTTTAAAATAAAAGAGAATGCTTTAGAGAAAGGAGACAGATTTAACTCCTATATGCATTTCACTTTGGAGATCTTTCAAGATAATCTCTGAAAGTCTAATATCAACACTATTACAACTTCAAAGCTCATTTCTTCTGCCTTCTGTTTTAAAACTGCACTTCTAAATTCAAAACAAGGAGATGTAACCTCCCATTTGTAGTATCTCTTGTTGAACTAAAGGCTTAAATGGCACAAGGGCAGCAATTATGCCGCCCAAACCCATTGTGACAGAACTCTTGGAGCAGTGGTGAAGCAGGCTGGAAAATGTCAAGAGATATCAAAAGAAGCATAAATTTAATTCCATTTATTTCTTTATTGTTCCATGGGGTTTTTGAGGATCTTGGGATTTAGAAAGCTGTCTTGCTATTACTTTTCAATTGGGATGATTGTACTCAAGGTAGGAAATGCATTTTGTTACATCAACTCTAAAGTAATAGTCACTAGTAGGCATGTCACATATTCATAGCCATATTTTTGGTGCAGGTCTTGAAAGAGCTAGAATTTTGTTGTGAAGTTGATTTTATTAGAACTTGCTTTTTCTAGGTGACCTTTTTGGTTATCAGGACAAGTTACTTATAAATATTTTTGAAGCACATTGGACAGAATGAAAAATATTATGTACCATATTAAATTTAGAGGAATCTTATTTCAATGCTTATGGCGAATTAAAAATGTGCTAAAGTCTTTGCAGGCATGACACAGCAATTAGCTCTTTTGAGGTGATTAATCTTATTGCTTTTGATAATTTCTGCACAGAAAAAAGGTACTGTTTGTAAGAACTGGAGCCTACAAGGAGTCAGTGGGCCTAGGATACTGGAGTGATGTAGGGTACAAGTAAAACATCCTCAAAATATATAATATTAAAAAAATTATCCTACTTTTACTCATTGTAAGAAATGAAAATAATAATGATATTTATGAAAAAACTAATAATAATCAATTAACCAGATGGAACTGAGGCTACATAATTGTTAACTGGCTAAAGTAGAATGAGAAATATGATGGACCTTCAAGAATACTGTAATTCTGTGTGTCACTTGCTACATGATTTCAGCATCACCAGAAGGTAGCCTTATTTAAATTCCTTACTGTATGAGATCTTTAATGATGTCAATGAAAAATAACCTCCCCAATCTACCATTTTTGGGGCAGTAACATTTTTGCAGTTTTGAAGTGTGAAAGAATTCCTACAGACTTACCTGAGCTGAAACCACAGATTACAGAACTTGACAGTGTCTCAACGTATTGTCTTGTCTGTTTCTGCCCTTCAAGTCAGGCTATGTTTGAAAAAGTCACCTGCTTCATGGTGGTAATACACAGGGCCACCTCAGTGATTTGTTCTCATGGTGTTCTGAATCTCTCAGCCAACCTTCCTATCTGAGCACAGAGAGAAGGATTAGAGGATTGTTGAGGTTTGAAGGGATCTCTTCTGATCACCTGGTCCAGCCCCATATCCAGGTGATTTTTACTGCCTGCAGGGATGCAGACTTTGCAACAACTCTGGGCAACCTGGAGCAGTGTTTGGTCGCCTTCACAGGCACATTGTAGCAAAATGTGCAAAGAAGCAAGTGCTCGTCTGCATCACTGAAGTCCACACCCCCAAAAATGCCGTCTGGATTTCAGGAGATTGGACTGTCAGTTAAATAATGTGAGAATTTGAGATGTGATAAAGGTGGGACCGTTGTCCAATTATCTCATGTCTAAAGTGATGTAACTTCTTGGGGAAGAAAAATGTATGCACAATAAAAGCCACACTACAGCTGTGTTGAAAATCAGCTCTTGCTGCATCTGGGTAGGGGAGGCCCACGGACTCATTTGCAGAGGCCAGGTTTGCACACACACACACACCCACACAGCTGAGTTGGGGGAGGAGAGTTTTTGGGTGTGTGATGGTGAAGCCTCTGGTCAGCATAAGACAAAGGAGATGAACACACACCCCTGGAGGCTGCAAGCAGACACTGTGGAGACGGAATGGTGCTTTTTAAGATGCCAGATGTCCTCCCTTACAAAAAACTGACTCAGTTGTAAAACTCACAACCACCCTGGGAAGGTCACATTCACACAGAACCTTCACATAGGAGGCAGCTGGCATGTCTCCAAGGTGTCAAAACCCATCAGGGAAGCCCAGAGTGCCCCCCAGACTGATTCCTGAGGTTCCACCAGAAGGCTGAGCATGATCCAAGCCTTGCAAAAGATCCACAGGCTGTTGTTGAAAGAGAAAGCATAAAACTTATCCCCACCCTGAGGAGATGCTTGGGCATTCCCATTGTACCTGAACATAGTTTAACTGAACTCTGTGTTTTGTGGGATCCCCAGAAAGGGGAGAAGAAAAGGACTAATGGAACACCACTGGATCCACAGGGCTGGTGATATCTTTCTACTTAATCCATCTCTGTCACTCTCCTTCTCCCCCTGTGTCTCTATTTTTCCTATTTCTTGCTATCTCTCTCTCTCTTAGATTTACTATTAAATGAAGTCCACACTATCAACTTTGTCATGTGGTCTCATTTGTACCTGAATTTGTACAAAAGCATCTCTCTAATAACTGTAATACTTTCATCATAAAAATCTTTTTGGTGACAGGAGAGACACTTAACACAGTTGGTCTCTCTATTCCTGAAAGAAATGTCTGTGAGCATAGTTTGGCTTTAAAAGCTTGAGAGTTTAGTGGCTCCAAATAACATTTTCTCTGCATTTTAATTCTAATTCAGAAAAACCTTGCATTTTATGTGACTTAAATGTCAAGTCAAGGTATGTGAAACACAACATATTCAAAATGAACCAATAAACTGTATCCCTTGTCTGCCTGGATGGACATCTTCCACTCAACAATGTTGTAATTTTGGAGTCCAGGAGTTAACCTTGGCTAAGAAAACTTTTTATATTATTGATATTTACCTATTTTTGTACTTTGAAAGCACCAACCTATATCCCAGTCCAGGACACTACTACAGTAAAATAAATTACCATAATCTCTGCAGTAGTCAAAGCTTAGTGAACCATTAAAGACAAACCAGCTCAATGAACCAGGCAGCAACAACAAAATAAATGTACGCTGAAAGCATGCCTAGGGCAACAACAATTTTTTTCTCACTCCCATCTCCGCTACTGACTTTAACAAAGGACAAAAATGTCCAATAATTTATTTGTTGGCCTTCCTGTCTGGACTTCAAAGACTTTCTGCCAAGTTTTCAGCAGAGCCTCGTGGTTTGACAGTTTCCACCATAAGTTCGGTCTCATGCAAAAGTACTGAATGGTTTCCACTCCATTTCACCAGTTGATGCATGCAAGAAAGAATGTCTACCTCTGACAATGCTATTTCTGCGTGTGAGTCTGAGTGTACAGGAGGTATTTGCCTACTTACCACAAAAAAGTTAGTTCCATTTAAGACATTATAATTGCAGCTCTACTGCACTGACCAGAGTGGAAGAGCTCTTTGGATAACATCAGAAAGGTACAGTACAGTTTGCTGAGCTTGCAGCCTTCAAACCTGGGTCTTTAGTTTGTTTAGTCCAAGTCTATCCAGTGTGGAAATGTACCATGCAGGCATGGAATATTTGTGGCTATGATGGAAATAATTCCCTTTTCCAAACTCTTTAATAAGTGACAGCCATAATTAAGGTTATCTAGAGCTGACTGAATGCAAAGTCCTTGGTCAGTATACACCTGAAAATTGTATTTTCTGTAAACTTGTGCCATTACCATTAGGAAAATGTGTCTTTTATCTGGGGGCATCACCTTTGAAGAACAAAAAGAAATCCCATTACCTTATCTGCCAAATTAATCAGCAGGGATGTACTCAGTTATTTGGCTGTGAGTGCTTTACCAACCTCAAGAAAAATTGAACTGGATTTCACTGAGATGTACAAGAAAACTGACTAAACTGATGAAGTATGGGTAGGGTATTATCAAAGCCTCTGAAACTATGTTGAACTTTACCTCCCTCTCTCACACATGTAGTTTTCCTTTCCTGATATGAAAGTACCAAGGCTGGCCATCAGTGACAGTAGCTGAGGAGAGCTGAGCAGTATTCGGAGGCGCAGAGCAACTAAACTGCCCAGCAAAAGTCTTTGCTACTCTGAATTTCATTTCCCAAAGTAACCAAATAAGAAAATAATTATGTTATTTCATAACAGATGAGTTGAAGTGAATGATGGGGTTCTTCCTCTCTCCTGGGATGTCTGCAAGATGAACATGAGACTGGTAGACCTATTTTCTATTCAGGCAATGAATACTGGAGAGTTGAACCACTTCATAAAGAAAGAAAAGACAATTTTAGTTGCTCAAGTTTCAAGCAGACCTTGAAAATGAGGGGCAGGTAGAGCCCAATGACTCCAAAATCAGATGGCAAATACAGTAATGTTGACTTTACTATGATTTTAAAAGCTTCTCATTTTAAGCTGAAAGCCAAACATGAGAGGAAGCACAGAATGCTTTTGTGCTATGCTTTCATCTCTAGGGCTTCACAGATGATGCAATGGCAATTGGTATGGAGATACATGACTTTTGGCGTTATTGATCATGTCTGCACTATCAGACATGATCAATAAGCTAACTGGCAAATGCCTAATCCCAGCATGCATAAGGTTTTAGCAAGCAGCACATTCAGAACAATTTGGGGTCACTTTTGGTTTTGGTTTAGGTGAATTATGAGGGGTTTATTGGGTTCTTTTTGTTAAACTAGTATTACCCAACAACCGTAAGAAGGTAAAAATAAAATTCACAAAGAAATTACACAAGTGTCAAATCTTTGTCTCAGTGTTCTCCATATTTTAAAGATGAAATTTTGTTTATCCATGAGTCTCTTTTCTGCATGTTCTCACTTGGTTTTTTGAGTTGAAGGACATCTGAGAACAATGTGGGGGAGTAAGACAGAACCAGCTGCTTGAGGCAAATAACTTAAAGCATCAAGAGCTAGAAGTAAAAATAACAATGAGGCTACAGTGTTCAAGCTATTAGCAAAAAAGGCCAAAATTGGCCTTTCACTGAAGTCAATGCATCCCTCAAAAAGGCTGGTGTACAGTTTTACCTGGTGTGTATTTTTACTTATTCATAAAACTTGATATAAATGCTGTCTATATTTATCAAGTGCATTCACTTGCAAAAAAACCCAATATGATCTAATATATTTCCAGAAGATTGCATGCATATATTTAGCTCATATTTGAAAAATGAGTATTGTGAATGAGTATTGTGCTTAATAATATTTTTCAGAATATACAGAATTGCATGTGAACATTGTTCTACCAACAGTGTCAGTATTATTCTGCACATAGTAGCTCCCAGAAAAAGCACAAGTAGCAAAACTTCATTTCTCCAAAATGCACTTCAATATATTTTAAGTAAAAAACCTAACTTAAAATAATGTCAGCATCTTTTGCTGTAGAATATGAGGCTCAGCATCTTTAAATTATTTAAGAGTTCCTTAGAGAGTCACTTGTGCTTATAATGCCAGATTTGCTCAATGAAATGGAAAGAGCAAGGCAAAGTGTTGAATAAGGACTTCCTGTGTGATTTTACCAAGTTATTTTTTACTGCCTGTAATTGAAGCAGCATTCACACCTCAAACCATTTTAGCCAAAAATATGTTGTATAACTGCAACTTGTTTTACTTGGTTTTGTTTCTTTTCTTTTTTTCCCTGTTTTATAAATAGAGTAGCTCTACTGAACTGCTCTTTTCCCCATTGCAATTCATTCATAAATAAACCAAGCTCTATCAGGACTCAATTGAAAGTACACTTGTAAAGGAGCTTACAGGTTCTATGCATGTCTCTTCCTAAAAGGAAAAATACAGACTATAAAGAAAAGAGTTTACTATTATCATCTCTGACATTTTGTTTCCGTTATTGTGATAGAAGGACCAAGCTAATACTCATAAAGCTACCTCAAGAATTTCTATCTCAACAAATTAATACATTCAAACTAATGAATGACGGGATTTGTCATAGTTTGTCATTACAAGTGCATTTTCAAGATATAGCAAAAACTTTTATCCTAGTATCAGCCATAATATTAGGTTAGATGAAAATAAAGATTCTTTTTAATGTCATCTTTTTAATTTTCATGATGTTATCTTTATTGCTAGGCATTTTAGAGATCTCTAGATGAAACTAACTTTGTTTAATATGTGTTATATTTTTCCATACTTAAATCCCAATTTATCTTTTTTTTTTAAAAAATGCCCTTCCCAAGCACCAGTGTTTTATCAGTAAAATAGATAAAGGATGTCAGAAAATACTAACTATAAAAATTAGAAGAATGCCAGATACATAGTTTTATTTAAATACTCTATACACTTGCCACACTTTGTCTTAACTTAGATATCTCTTCTAATTTAATGATATGTCACAATTCTGAAGACCAGAGGGAGACTTCATCCATGTACTGAACCTGTCTTTAAAATTACTATTCAGTTGTTGCATCTAGAAATCTGGCATGCACTTAACTGCATGCATTTGCTGAGGAAAATTTGCATGGGATGCATTGCTGTTTCCTGCAGCTAGCTACACCATCATGCTGATCAAAAGCAACTTATGTTCTCTCTGCAACTGGGATATTTCTTATAGCTCTGTAATTATAAAAATACCAAAAAACCCAACAACAACAGCTTCAAACCCCCAAACTACCAATCTATCTTTGCTTTGGGCCTCTTTCAGTGCTAATGAGGACATTAGAGCACACAGAGAAGAACACTCATAGCTAGAGCAGGGAGAACAGGCCAGGTCCTACTTTACCTCAAAACACCTTGCACTGGCAGACCATGTGCCGTCTGTGCCTGAAACACTTTGTATTTGAACTAGAGCACAAGCCCCCTGGGGAAGCAGTGATCAGAGTGTGATCATTATTGACTGACTGTACACAACAAAAGGGATTGTTGCATTCATAATGTTAATATTCTGCAAAGGATTTCTCGCTAACTGTACAAATAATGCTCCTTTTAAACTGGAGAAATAATAAAAAAAAAAGACATCCTGAGTGTACTCACACAGGTCATATGATGACATTCGGTGATCATACTCTCTGACCCAAGGAGCTTTGGGCAGCAGTCCAGCATCTGAGCACAGGCCTCTCTGCTTTCACTTGCAGGCATTTGCATGTGGAAAGTCACCCAGAGCCCACTTCACCTCTGTACAGCTACTGCTGCAGACAAGAGCTTCTCTCCAGGGTCCACATCACCCTCACCACTTCTTGGCAGCTTCGCTCTGCATCTGAGGAACGTCCTTTACAGAGTAAACTGCAGGCTGAATATTTTTAAATGGATCTGGATATTGTGGGTTACAGAGCAGCAGCAGGAGCAAAAAGAAATTAAATGACAGAAATCTGTGTCATTGTTTCAAGTGTTATATTTACCATGGACAGATTTTTCCACTATCTCTTCTCTTAACTTTGACCAATTTGTTAAGTATTCTGCACCCAGTGAAGTCAAATGAAATCTAATAATTTTTTCTGAAAGGTAACATTCTTTGCTGTTTAGAAATCAGCCAACCCACAGCTGCCACAGGCTACTGATCAAGGAGGCACTGAAGACCCAATGCATGCACCACTCACTCATGTCTCGCTCTCATTCTCTGATTTTGATATACAATTTGAGATTATATTGTATGGAAGCAGATGTTTAGTTTTAACGTTCCAGTTGAACACTGAAACCTGATTGAAATAGCACTTTATTCAAGCAGAAGTTGGAAGTTGGGTAGATGTGAAATTATTCTTTATTTCTTGGGAACAAAAATGCATCACATATTCCTGAATTAAGTTTGACCACTGTTTCTTGCTTCATACTTCAACTTCATTCTTTTCCCTCAACAAATGGTTTGTAATACAGGAGAACTGGTAAGAATTGCTCAGATTCCAATGTTAGCCTTGGACTATACTGTTTTGGCCTTCATTTTTTATCCCTCCTACCTTTAATTAACTTATCTTCTCTAAGTGTTGTGCCAATCTCATCTGGCACAAAATAGTGAGCTACACTGAAAGTCACTGCTCATTTAGATAGCTATGGATTCCTTAGCCTTCATTTTCATGTCGGACTTCAGCTCCTGGAAGTTCCCACCTCCTCTATCCCACATCAGTGTGCTGGCTGTGATGCCACCCCTCTTGGCATTGTGAAAAGGATGCCTTCTTTGTCTATACCACTTGCAGCAGTGCTTGGACAGCAAAGGGGCCTTTGAAATAAATTCATGGCATCTTTCAAAACCTGTCTGTATTTCAGAAAATATATTGATCGTTTTGGTAATAAGTTCAGTGACTAATTTCTCTTGAGATTGCAGGGAAAAATCAGTGAGGAAACAAGTTAGAAGATGTCAGCAGAAGAAACATTTTGTTTTATTCTATTTTTTTGCTAGCCTCACCTTGCTATTGCTATTTTTATTATTTTTATCTATCAATGCAGAAGAATGTTCCCATTGTCATCTATACTACACAATATGAAATAGTTTTCTTGTAGTGTATTATGTCATATTTTAAATGTATTCTTTTTAACAACTGTGTCAAAAACCTTGAACATGTACTTGAGAATTTATTCAAAGGTTGTCATAAAAGGAATGTGAAGGCATAGTAGCTTTTAGTTTGAATATGACACTTGAAAAGGTTGCAATTCCCAAAATGTGTTTACAGAGGTCTCCAACAGCCTACATCCTTTGATTAATTTGAACTAATTTTGTTTGTATATAGAAAAACATCTTGAGAGATGCAAGAGAGTTTTTTTTCCATGATGAGGAGAGCTAAAAAGTATTGAATGAATAAGAAACTCCAACACGTAACAACTGGACATTTTGGATGCCAGCCAATTTTTAACTCAGTTTTCAGACTGGGACAGAAATATGTAATCTGCCAGAGGAAGCTTTAAGGTATGAGTTTACAAGATATACTCTAATGACCTCATATCATAGTTCATTGTTTAATAAAAACTATTTCCCATGTTCAAATGAATCTATTTCTAAACTATGCACAAAAGTCAGAAGATTCTAAATAATCTCTCTGAGCTTCACCACAGAGTGAATTAGATATTATTTCGTGTGCAGTATGCATTAAGAATCATAATCTTTAGCAAAGAGCACCACATACTGATTTTACACTTTGCAGAACACACAGAAAAAAAGAGTGGGGAAGGTAATGTATCTCTGCACACAAACCCTCCCAATTTAAATGAAACACTGAGTATAACATAAGGGCTATGTGCCTACAACTTGATTACTTCTGCATCTTCAAGCACTGGAAAAAGTTTTATTCAGCATGCCTGCAAAAAAGTTGTGATTTTGAAATAGGTGAGGAAAACCACATTCGGATATGTATTTTGATTTTGCTTATCAAAAGCATTTGAAATTATTGCTTTTTATAAAGGAATGTCTTTTCCAAGAATGTACCAGTGAAGAAATTCTTCCCCAAAATCCCACAATCTGTCCCTGGTTTTGTTTTCTAGACATATTATCTTGTCTATAAGATCCTGTGCCTTGCAGATATCTCTGTCTCTATCATCTCTACCTCTCTATCTGTCTCTCTCTCTCTCTGTCTGTCTCTCTGTCTCTCTGTCTNTCTCCATCTCTCTCTATCTATCTATCTCTATCTCACCCTATCTCTATCTCATCTCTATCTACACACATATAATTTTTATTTTTTTTTAATCCTGAAACTTGTAATGAAAAACAGAGCTCCTCTAGTAGGGAGGGAATCCTACTGATTTCTCACTTCTGTTACCTCAGGAGGAAAGAACTTATTTTTTTGTTTTGAAATTAATATATATATTGTCTAAAATATCTGTTTTCCCTTTATGCTATTTGTGCAAAAATCTATTAATAATGTGCTAGCATATTTCATAATTAGTCTACAATTTCTAGCGTAACATAACTTGATACTTTAAGTCATATTTATGGGACAGTCAATTATCTTTTGGTCTTTGTTGATGTCTGGATATTTCTCCAGTTGTACAGTAGGTAGTCTGAAGATGCATACCACAGTCTCTGCAG
>VXBU01004583.1:4579-16322 GCA_013400315.1 Bombycilla garrulus | reverse complement strand
AAACCAGATGTGATGGAAATATACTGAACTATGCATCTTTCCTGAGCACATTCACTTTCCATAGCTTCATCACCTGGGTGAATTACTGTAAAATCTTGTTCATGCTGGTAATACTTTTCTCTTTCCTTACTTTGTCAAAATGGTATGCAATTTTTAATAGTGGTTCCCCTAAGTATGCATATATACACATATACATATACATACACATACACATACACATACACATACACATACACATACACATACACATACACATATACATATACATATACATATACATATACATATACATATAATGTCCCTCAAGATCCAGTTCCTTCTATATACCCTGATACATTTACCTTTTATTTAAAAATTCTAGCAAGATAATTTCCAAGATTTGTTTTCAATGCACTCTATTCAGATTTTGCAACCTGAACTGAAAGCGAACCTCTTGAACAATTGTAGCTTATTCTGCAGAATACTTTTACTCCTGGTTCAAGTTTTGATCCCTTATGTCTGACCTAGATAATCATCACCCTTTTCATGCTATGGTGTTTTTACCAATGCCCAGATGGCAGATTGGACACTATTGCACTTTCTTCACCTATAATTTTGTGAAAAATCAGTAAGATAAAATTGGAGTCCTCTGTGACAATACATCTTTTCTGAAGAGGATAGTTTTTCATTATAAGTAATCTGATACTGTAAGTTCTATTTCATATATTACATGTCTGGAAATATTAATACAGTTTTTTTCTCTAAGCCTTCTACATTCCTGCCATGACAGAAATTAGCTGAAGATGTTTTTATCATAAAGTGGTATTTGTCAAGCTCAAAGAACTTAGAATAGGTTTCAGTGGTATGAGTACCAAGAAGAATTATGAAGAATTTACAACATACAGTACACATGAATTTTATAGTTTATGTTACGGTGTCCTGTGGAGGCCTTGCGCGATGCTATACAAAGACACAAATGATGCTTAAAACAGATAAATAGTATTTTCTAAGTCATGAATGACCTTAGAGATAACTACTCAGTTTATATAAAGATTTTCTTTGATGAAGATGGTTCTGTAAAAAGTAAGTAATGCAAATACTGTGGAATATCAATAGCTGAGAGGTTTTTCTGGATTTTAGTGCAATCATCTCTTCACTGAAACCTTTTAAACTTGAAATGAGAATAAAACATGTTTGCCTTTAAAAAAAACCACCAGAACACTATAAAACTTGGGAATAACAACTCTTAGAAGAGTTATTAGTTATTCAAGCTATTCCACGAGAATACAAACAGGCTTTAACTGTTAATAAAACTGTTGATAAAAAGTTAACATGAAGTACTGAACAAGGTCACATAATATAAAGGAGAATGACAAGGTACAGGGTGTGGTACTTCTGGTTATTTACATGCACTTCTCTCATCCAATGCACACAAGCTCCTTAATCTAAGTTACAGTACAGATGACAATAAGATATATTGAATCCATACCTTTTGAGTGAGATACAATTTTCTGATTGTAAACCTTCTTCCAGGATCACATGATACAATTTAATTACTATAATGTATATAGGAATAAAAGAAAAATAAAAATTTTTTTCTGTCTTTGGTACCATATAATATTTTTTTTTTCATATTAAATATTTGAAAATTTACATTTAATTCAAGCAACTGTAATTCTAATTTCTGTTGTACTAATAAAGCATCTGTTTTTTTCCAGACTGGAACCACATTCTGGAGAAGCATACCGTTTAGGTTTTTTCCTTGTAAGTATTTACTAGTGTTATATTTCTAGAATTTATTTTACTCCACCATATTTTTATTATAATCTACCTAGTAATATCTGCTCTGTAGAATATATTGTTTAAATTTTCAGCTTACCAGAACACAGTGGGCTGAGTCTGAAATGAAAAGGGAGAGACATCATTTTTACTTCAAGGGAAACTCCTTATTTCTATTTGTTAGAGCAATTTGCTCCATAAACAGCACTAAGGAAGCTCCATTGATTTAAAATAGTGCTTTATATTGGCTAAAGTACAGCTAATTTATGCAAGTTCTTATTTCTCAACTGAAGGTTTTAAAAACAATTTTTATTGACAATATGGCAGATTTTTTACAGGGAATGATTACCTAATGGTGACCACCACATTACTTGTTTTTATTTTCTTTGGTATGCGCCAAGAGTCCTGTTTAGAAGGTCATTGCAATCAGTGGGTTACTCGCAATCTCAAAATTATTCACATTCTTCAGTGATCTGTTGGACTGAGGCCAGAATTCCCATCACTTGCAGCAGAAGCAGACTAAGGGCACAATTTACTTCATGTTGACCTCTTGATAAATAGTGAGTATAGTGCCTTGTACGGTTGCAGCTTCTGCTTTCCACAGGTCTGCAGCTTGTATGTTTATCCCCCCAGATCAGGACAATGTTACCATCCAGACTGCTTTTAAGGATTTCTTTTTCATCAAATCGGTAGAGAAAACAACTTTGGCAATAAAAGGTACTGTTGTTCAACATCCATTTCTTCTGCAAGCATGAGATAATCTTGTTATGCACGAAACTTCATCAGCCTTCTGATATCAGTCTAACATAGAAAACAGAATATTGACACTATACATAACATCCATTTAAAAGAAAAAAGCTCAACTCCCCCAAGTTTCTTGATAGGAAAAAATATGAACATCTGGTACAGTAATAGAACTTTTCATAGGCTTATCACAACAAACCAACATGGAATAATTTTTAATTCTGTGCTATAAGACCTTTTTTTTTTATTCTCAGAATTAATTATGAACCAGAATCAGAGTATCATGACAATGCACATTTGGCTCCAGTTTTAGACTGCATGACCTGATTTGAATATCCTCAAGAGAACTGTTAGGTGTTGAATGTTTTTAAAATATGAACTTTTCATATAGGTCTCTACTGTATCTACACCACTATCATCAATATCATAATTTTCCTGTTCAGTGAATTGTGCCCCAGAACCAAATTTTTAAAGTATGACTGACTTTCAGACAATACACTGAAGTTATTAAGATGAAATGCATATTTGGGAATACAAACAATACTGCTAATATTTTGAGTTAGTTTTGCAAGGCAGGAATTTCTATTGACATTAAAAGCTATACTAAATTACTGCTTGATTTATTTTGAGAATACCTCTGTTTCTAATATGACAAAAGATGACTTTGATGACATCATAAACCAGAAAAAAATGAAAGCTTTAGTAAAAACTGCTTCATAAAGCGTTATCAGCCTGCTATCAGTGAAGCTGTTCAGACATGGTAAAATTTCAAGCTAAGCACAATGGACAGCTTCATATAATTCTAACCAGCAGTGTTGCAAATTTGATAGTAATGGATATATAAGCTTAAAGAAGAGAGACAGAAAATTTAATTTTTTTGTGTCAATATCCTCCATAATAAAGATTTTAGGACAGGGAAATATTACACAATTTCTCAAATCCAGCCACATCTGAGAATCTTCCTTCCCTAGTTATTACCATGGAACATTTGTTCTGTGTATCATCCAGTCCTGTAATTTCTTTTTGTAAATGCGATATTTAATTCCATTTATCCACTGAAATCAGTCACTTTAGGATCTTAGTTGTTTTTAAGACACAGAGGAGCTATATTCTGCATTTCTTTTCATTAATTATTTATCTTTCTCCAGGGTAAAGCACTTCATATACTCTCCTCTGTCCCCTTTAAAATGCATAGTAGACCTTGTAAAATATGAAGCACCTGGAAAAACAGACTTAATTGTAGGTAGGATGGTAGTCATTTTCCTGTGGAGGCACCTGTAGAAAAGCTTAGAGAACCATTTTTGAAGATCATATTCCTGTTCAAAGGCAGTACATTCAAAACTGTCATTTGCTTTTGAAGGTGTAGAATCACTCTCATCATAAATTCCTTAAAATATTTTTGTCAGTAAAGATTTTAGGAAAATAAGAATTGAAGAATCCAGTTTTCATGCAGTTTATACTTAGATCAGCACACCTCTTATAATTACAATCTAAGGAAAAAATAAAAGCTTTTTTTTTTTTTTTTTCCTGGAAACCACTCCAAACTATATATCTGTTTGGAGGATTGAGACTATCTCATGTTCTTTGCTTGAGTTAGGGTAATGCTCCATTTTAAATGGCAAATAGTGTCCTCAAATTAAATACAGACAAAGTCCTGCAAGAAATTAATGGGCAGCAACTTACAAATCTGTTCCTGGTTACAGAACAGAAGAAGAGGTATACTTAATATATTAGAAGCTGAAACAAAGACTCTTAGTAGATAGAATTTTCTCATTGAAACTACTGAAAGCAAACATACTTCCTATATTTGCATGCCATTTTTGTATTGTTCCATTCTCCTGATTCTTTCTTTGCCCCGCTCATCTCCTGCTGCTCCCAGGCTCAGCTTGTTTGCAGAAGATTTGATACATTATGCGGCAGTTGAGGCAGCCAATGAAGAAATATTGGACACAGAGATGAGAGTGTGCAAGTCAAAAATAGAGAAAAAAATTCTGCTGGGAAAAGGAATGGAATCATCTAGAAGAACACAGCTGTGAGTGTTATTTATACAGAAATTCTGCAGTGTTCTCAGGATTATTAAGAAGCAATGGAAGTGATAGGTAGGCAGTGGTTTGCAAGGCTGGCCGGTAGCCCTCATGCTGAAAAGTACTTTGGCAAACCAGTTTTAAATTGATCATATCCATGCATCATGAGAACCTCTTAGACTAAAAGTTATTAAAAGGTCCAAAATACTGCTGGCTGCATATAGTTTGTGTTCTATTTACAAGTCTGATTGCAGATGCTTTCTGGTTGAAAGGTCACCATGGATAATGTGCAAACTATAATTGAAAACAAGCAAAATGAAAAAGGATGAAGGGGACAGAATTGTTTCAAGTCTTGGGTGCTGTGGCAGATCATCCTGTTCACCTCCACAGTGTACTATAGACAGCAACCACTAGAGAGCACCTAGTTACAATGACATGGGTACCTGTGCTGAAAGGATAACACATAGCCATTAAGTAAAAAAATGGGAAATATTTTTCCATATTTCTCAGACCTCAGGGATTCTGTGAGCCAAATACTATCCAAAACACTCACTCACTAAGGAATATGTTTTAAAAAGAACAAGAAAACAATTTATTTATCACATTATTAATAATTTGCCCAGTCAGCTGGAACTTTTTAGCAGGTGTAGATCACAGCTCAGGAAGGTCTAGGACTCGTGGCTTCTTTCAGGTTGTGATTAAAGCCACTTGTATAAAAACCATGGGAAAAAGTCTTCCCTCATTGAAATCAGGGTCCCATTAAAGGTGGAGGTCAAGCAACACATTTTCAACCTTACAGTGATCAACTGTAGTCTTTTACTTATTGCAACAGCTCATCAAAATATCTGCATGGTGCAGGATGTATGGCTGACCTCTGCAGAAGGCACTTAACAGGCTTGTGGGATTTTCTCTGTTGCTTCCAGTACAGACAGCCAGAGCCTGGACTAGAATTAGTAAAGGTACCAGCTGGACATTCCTGCTAATTGGTTTAGATGCTTCTTAGTGTCTTACAGAGACATCAGGATGTTTAGATTCCAGCTTTTCTGTTTAGCAGACAATGGTGCTGGAAGACACTTGCTGTTTTCCTGCCTTCTTGTGTGGTGAAAAGCAGTAGCAGAAAGTAACCTGACTCTTGCCTTTATTATATAACAAAATCTGCTTGTATTTAATAACAATCAGAATCACTTCCCATCAGTTTGCAGCATGAGTAGAAAACCATTCAGCCATATGTTTTCATAAAATCCCAATGGAACACTTGAATCATTATTACTTCCACACACAAGATCATCATTAACATATTTATATCAGACAAAAACTTGTCTGGCAACTGAATTTTAGCTTTAATTTGAACTTTACGGCATCTTTATTTGTGATGCACTGAAATAAAGCATTCTGAGAAGCACAAGATGAATCTGCTTTTTTAAGGCTTACTAGTTGTGCTCAGCATAGGAGATGGTTGAAGTTTAGCTGGTTTATAGAAGATAAAATTCACAAATAACTATACTTTCATATACTTAATTAAGATAAGTCTAGACTGAACAACACCAGTTTTTAAATTCTCCCAGTATTATGACAGTTTTGAGATAAACTGAAATGGAAATGACCTAGAAGGGTGATATCAGTTGGACCACTGTCCCTAGAATCTTTAACCTGTATGTTAAAAATAAAAGAAACAAGCCCATTTAAATTTTTTGTGACAAAACACATCTGGTTAAGAATACTGCTAAAAGAACTGACAGAATATATTTCAAAGCTAATGTAAATTTGTTCAGAGCACATAAATTTTTGTAGCTCTCCTCTCCTCTGTTTTTTTAATTCAGACATCAAATATTTGAAAATTCTTGATAAATGCTCAGCTGATATGTATGCTGCAGAGACAGTACTGAAAAGATGTGCAAAAAAAAGCATCAGACAGACCTGCTGTATGTGCAGGGCAGACCTGAACAGAGTAGCCATTGGGAAAACTCTTTTCCCAAGGTGAATGTCCTGCATGGGCAAAAAGAGATCATCATTTGTCTGTGGTCTTCTTGCACTGGTAGAACAGCACTGTATAGCCCAGGTGAATGCCCTTGCCTTAGGAGCACCATTAGACATGGGTGTCACAGGAAGGGAAAACAATGTTTTTCTCTGCTTTGAGTGGGAATCCATGGTATGTGGGCCCCATGAAAGCTGCTCTATATCTTATGCCATGTTTAAAGATTTTAGCCTGGCTGCCATGGCTGAGCACTGTTCCCAGTTCTTCTCCTGCTTCTGTTCTCTTGTACTGCATTGCACCTGGAAAAATGCAGAGATTTCCCAGCTTCCTCAGTATACTTTTGACAGCATTATGTCTTCATAAACCCAACAGGTGCAAACCGAAGTTGCTCATACTATATTGATTCATGCACTAACACACTGTTGTGTGCATTGAGAACTTCATCCATGAAGAGGCATTTCTATGATGTGAGTAAACCAAAGAAAGTAAGAGCAAAAGGAGGAAACTAAAAGAGCAGAAAATAATCCCACTGAACAACTGAGGGTTTTCCAGATGAATACACCTCTATGTAGTCTGAATTCAACACAAAGGAAAATAAAATAAACCAAAATATTTATAAAAATAAAAGACTGTGAATAGATGAGCAATGATAAACAGTAGAAAGCCTAATGGTCCATAACAATTAATTTTTTTGCCTATGTACAGCAAAAATTGTAGAAACCAAGAAAGGAGAGACTTGGAAGGAAACCATGAAGAAAAGTATTCTCCCAGGGTCCAAACCCCATAAATTGACACTGCACTGCAAAAAATCCATACCTGTGCTGCTTTGCACCAGCTGGAGAAACATCTCAAAAATGGTGATTCTGCTATGTAATTTGAGCCCTGTTTGGTTATGTAGCTCACTGCTCAGTGGGTGATACTAGCCGGTGTTTTGTACCCCGTGTGTTTCCTAGGTCTGAAGGTTCCCTGAAGATTAGAAGGTGGGTGTTACCAAATGAGAGCCTTCAGTGAAGTTCAGCATTTACTATCAATAGCCCTTGAACAAATACAATTTTTTGAGATTGTAAAGTAGGAATAATTTTTATTTTCCATTAACAAAATGATCCACTAAATTAATTCTTCAAATACTGAAATGAAAAGCAGGTATCTGAACATTAAAGTCTAAAAAGCTTGGTGCTTGTATTTTTCTGTGTGTCTGACAACTAAGTTGAGGACTGTTGTTTCAAATACTCTCAGCTATTAATTTAGTTTCTAACAATATTCTGGATCAAACTCTCTTCAATGAATTTTTGGTTTGATTTCTTTTTTAGTACAATGATTACAAACTGTAAACAACTTCCCTTTTCCCTAAAGAATAAGTTATATAAAAACAGAGAGGAGGGGTGGAGGGTGTGGGAAAAAAAAGAGAAAAAAAATAAAAAAGAGAACCTATTGAAGTAGAAATAGAAAAGGAATGTTTGATATGATTAATAATGACTATATAATGAGTTTCACTGGGATATGGAAATACATTCCATGACGAGAGCAAAACCTGTGTGAAAGGGCTCCAAGAAAGGCAGCCTCAATCTGCTTTTCTTTCCTATATTCTTGGTGTTGCTGTCACCAAGCCAGGCTGTAAGGACAACAAATGATTGACTCAGGTAACCTGGATGTCTCCTTAGGAGTTAATGTGGTTA
The DNA here is from genome assembly GCA_013400315.1 of Bombycilla garrulus. NCBI lineage: Eukaryota > Metazoa > Chordata > Aves > Passeriformes > Bombycillidae > Bombycilla > Bombycilla garrulus. Next base: position 8,145 of record VXBU01004583.1, on the reverse strand, counting down.
GAGGAGCAACTAAGGGCCTTGTTTGTTTCATAGGGTGAGGAAGAGAATAAAAAGTACTAGAAATTTCACGTATCCAATTCTTGTGAATAGAACACAGGTATAATTAACACTGTTGACATTTAATGAAGATGCCTCCCCTAAAATATCTAAATTTATTCATCTTTTGTTGAATGCTTTCACCTTATTAGGGCTTGTCCATCAGACTCTTGAACATCTGATAGCCTGTTGGATTAGACAGCCTGCAGAATTTTGCCTTTGCCTGGGACAGTAGTGGGTGTGCCAGCCTCAGGAAGGCAGAATATCTCACTTGTGTCAGGTGATCAACTAGCACCTGTTATGAAAACAGTTTTGGGTCAAAAATTACATTCTACTAAAAAGTAAATATTTTCAGTAATGAAATAAATTTAGGCAGAAAAAAACTAAATCTTTAGAATTCTGTTTAATGATCACTGTCCTTGTTAGCTGTCCTAACTTGTGATTCTGCCTCATTAAACCTGTCACAGATCTGTTGAGACTTCTCTAAAACCATATGGAAGTCCCAAAGCCCTTTTTCCTTGTCTCTGTCACTGAAGATTGCTGTTGAGGCAGTTCAAACAGAGGTTTGGGCAATCTGCTTCTTGCATATTCTGGGATGCATTAGTTTACTTAGAGGGTACTTTTGTTCCACAATCCATTTGACTAAGCAAAGTAGACCCCCATAGTACTTTGGAGGATAGTTTTCTGGATTCTCCAAATCTAATTTTGCTAAATTTAGTGAAAAATTTTATTTCTTAATGCATATTTGCATTTTTTGTTTTGCCTATTTCAAAGCATTTTATAATATTTTAGTAAACTCAATAAATGAACCAGGAAATATGTATATCCCTCAACTGAGTCATGATTTTAATTTTCTATTGAGAAAATGGGCCATACTGAATTTAATATAAATTCAACAGAAGAATGCATTGTCTCACTAATACTTCATTAGAGTTTGGGTAATACATTGGGATTATCCAAAGTCAAAAGTCATAAACTTGTCATAACTAGAATACTTATTTTCATGGAAATTGTAGCAGTGACATGTCTGTACTAATATACCTTCTTCCCATAATGGGAGCTATATGCCAAAATACCCTAAGGAAAAAATCAACACAAGCATAACTATTGTAAGAAGATTTAACAATAGATGGACAAGTTGTTTATGACCCATTTTTCTTTCGTGGTTTAATATTATATATGTAACATAGGTGCTCTTTATCATGCAGAACTTTATTATTGAGCATTATTTTAAATACGGGACTGAGAAGGAAGGCAGTTACTTCCTGCCAGGTGCATGTGAAATTTTTATTTATTTCTACACAAAGTATTCAGCTTTTATTTTCTTCCATCTAAAGTTTTCATTATGTGGACTTTCAGAGGAAAGGAACCAAACTATTGTCCTATTTTAGGCTCCTTCATCAATCTGGGCATGAAAGTGATCAACTAATAGTGCTTCTGGTTTAGCTTTAGATATTAATGTGTTCTTTTTTGAAATGAAATGTTCTAGACCTTTTTGTGCACAATGTCTTATAGTGATAAGAACACCTGCAAGTCTAGTAATGATTACTTTTGATAAATCAAATTCAAGAGCTTTGGCACATATGACCACACACACTATGTTTGAAAGATTTGTTTAATGCCTTTATTGAGGCATTAGAGGCATAGAGGGTTTTTTGTGTTTTTTTTTTTTAATCCAAGATTTTCAGTTTTTGTGTTCTTGAAGTTGTCAAATAATACCTGAAAATCCCTTTCACTCAAAAGAGTTTATAAAAAGAAAAGCAAATAAATATATTGTAATCCTTTAATCTTTCATATCCTTATCAATAAGTAGCTTGTTCCCCACTTTCAAGATGGGCCATTTAATTATCAATTATGTAAAACTTTGCCTTAAATAATACCATAAAGAAACTTTTAAGGGATTCAGGAGGAGAGCATAGCTCATTAAGATCTCCCATAACTAACCTTGTGACTTTTTAATACAGGCTGGCTCTCTTAACCTTACCAACTTGAAATGCAATCCTTATATCATCACTTATCTTGGAAATCTAGCCCACAACTGCACTTTCCAATTCTCTCATCCAGGAATGTGTCGGAATAATTCACACTTGCTTCTATCACTGCCTTTGACAATTTGTTCCATTATTCAGTAATCCTCTGCATAAAGAAATTCTGTCTGAACTGCTTATAGATTAATCCTTTCTTTTAGATCTATCTATTATCTCTGGTTTTGTGTAAATTATTATCTCAAACAGTGCCTTAGTGACAGTCTGATTCCCTTCCTTCAGGATTTTACATGGGCCTAATTAAGACCTCGTTCTGCTAGGATCTATGCTCTCTGTGTGTCTGAATTCAGATATTTTTATCTTCTTTCACCAATGAATAGAAGTGCCTTTTCTTTTTCATCTCTTACAGGAAAAAGAGACAACAACAAAACCACAATACCAGAATCAGAGGCAGATTCTTGTTTACATCAGTTCAGCAAACCAAAACATATGAAAAAGCCCTCATGTCTAACAAAAAGTCTTGGCATACAAGGAGTTTCCTGGCTTGGTTGCTCTTGATAAAATTATGACAAAAGAAGACTTTCAGGAGTCTTCATCTGCAACATCTGTTCTCCACTACACATTCTAGTGAACTGACAGAAACGAAGGTATTTGGTTTCATCTCTGTTAGTATCAACAGGACTTCATAAAGATTTTATGACAGATGTTTAGTCTTTCTGCAGTAATGGAAATAGTAATTTAGTGCTCTACTGCTTTCTAAACAGTCTTCTATTTGTTTTTTACTACTATATATTTTTGTGCTGTATCCTGATGTCGAAACAATGGGCATGGAGGGGGGTGGGGGTGAAAGAAGTAAGTTAAGCACTCTACACAAATATGGATTAGTGTGTTAGCTTGATGGGCTGCCTACTTGCATAAATCTCTCTATATATTTGTCCTGCTCCCACTAAGACTTTGTTTACTCAAATAGATTCTACATCATATTGGTTTTGATTCATCATTACTTCATAAGCTGCTTTGAGATAAATGTACTGACTTCAATGATCTCCATAAAGCCAAAGTTTTTGCAATTCTTTAAAAACATTGGACATCAATGCTATATTTGGTCAGCTCTACTACTTCTGATTTTCCTAGCTAAGGAACATTGTCAGAAATCTCTGCTGATGCTGTCTTCTCTTTTATTATAGTACTTAAACTTTGGACTGCACTTTATATGAAGCACTGATTTTTGATTCTTCTATCTACAGTTACCCTCTCTTTGAGAAATTCTACTTGGAGAATCTTTGTGGAAAGTGTTGCATCATCTTGGGCTTGTTCTGATTTGGTAATTAATTTTACAATGCTGATTGTGATGATGTGGCTATCAATAGAATACCTAAGGTAAAGCTCTCAAAAATTCACCTCTTTTTTTAATCCTAAATGACAAAGCTAATTGACATCAATACTCCACAGACATGTTTCTTATTGCAACCATCAATTTTGTGCAGTATCTGGTGTTCAACATTTAATGTATCCTAACTTTAGATTAAGAAAATAATGAATTAT
>VXBU01004582.1:0-29324 GCA_013400315.1 Bombycilla garrulus | reverse complement strand
CCCCCGGATCAACCGTTTTAATTAAGGACATAGTTTTGACAGCTTTTAAACAGTACAGCACTAGTTAATTTAGATACTGTTTTGTGGACAGACAGTAATGTAAAAGCATGAGGACAACTTCTGCACCCCTCAGTATAATGTCAAATTCTGCTACCAACAAGTAAATATATGTTATTTTGATAAATTACATAGATGATTCTATCTGTACTACACTGACTTGCATAAACAAGATTCTTAGTTTTCAGTATTATGACAGATAAGTTATATCATCTAGTGCTAATATTACTGAACAAATTGATTTAATATCTGAAAGTTCAATAAAAAAAACCCCAACCAAACAAAAAGCCCCCACTTACTGAGGATTAAATTTGAGGTTCATGAAAACAAATAGTTTTCATTTACTCAATTTTGAGCCAGAGGTTTAGTTGCAGTATAATTTCAAGTTTGTTTAAAGGTACATTAATGTGAAGGGAGAGCTTTTTGTTCTGAAGCTACGAGGCTGCCCAGAGAAGGAGTTTGGCTCAAGGGCTGGGAAACAGTCATCTCTCATAGAGAGACTTGAAACCATGATGTTTTGAAATCCATGCTCAGAAACGTGAGGCTGTCAGGTAGGTGAGAGTTAAGGTCAGTAGGTTAAACAAATGCACAAAGTGACTGTGCTAGAGGGTTTTATAGCCTTTCTGCTCCACATGAGGGATAAATAAGGTGTGGAATTGTCTGAAATTACTTTGGCTCAACAGTCTGTCCATTGCCTCTCCTCTGGGTAATCCTGAGGCTTTGCCAGGATGTTCTGTTCTTTGATACAGAACATTTGTCATGATGAATAGCATTATGTAAAAGTTGTGTTTTCCCCTTCTGTCTCTTGATTCATAAAATGAGAGATCATAACATGGATTTAATGTTAAGAGGTCTGAGTACTTTAAATCTTTAAAACACCTCAACAATTGAGAACTTCATATTTACAGTGTCAAAACGCCCTTCTGGATTGCCTATATTCAGACAAAGCTCTCATGATCTGGTTTACAAACACAGTTTAAAAGAAACAAAGCATTTTTTTCTCACAGCAAGAAACATTTTCCCCTCAATAAGTAAAAATTACTAAACACAAAACTTCAAACATTTTAATATTGATTTCCTAGTCCTTCCTCAGTGCTAGTACCTAACACTGGTTGCAAGGTACTAAACTTTCAACATTCCCCTCTTTTTTGCTCATTCCCTCCAGGTTCATGGTTATGCACATCTTTAATACAGAGTACTAGAGTACCTCTCCTTGCTCCTTTTTCAGCAGATATGCAGGTAGGCTGATGAACAGCATGAGATACAATTGCACTGTCATTTACCACTTACACTGATCAAACCACAATCACTAGCAGCAGCCCTTGAGTGATAACTCACAGTACTGCTCTGCGTAAGCAAGGATCACAGGCTGTGGCCAGAACAATCACACTGCTTGCCAGCCAGGCACAGGGCTCTTGATCTCCAAGTTCCCTTTGTTCCCTCAGACTCCATACAGAAGTCAATTATACATTTACTGATAACATGGCTTACCCTGCCAGAAGGATACTTCCATTAATATTACATCTGGTATCAGAATAAATGCAGAATAAAGGCATTTCTGTGGTTAAAACCTGTGATATCTCGATGGCCACTTTGTGAAAACAACAGTAAAATGTACCTATGGCAATAACAAGGTATAAAACCACATGACAGTTTTTCAGGGAAAGCCAAAGTGCTTTGAAAAAGATCAGTTACTATAAAATCATAGTGCACTGCTGTCAATCTTCTGCCATCCTTTATAGTGAGAAATGAAATATAAATAGCCTTTCGTAGTGGGTTGGAGTACTCCTCGATTAAGGGGAGAGTTTGCAGAGGAGTCTAAGGCCAATTCTGCTGACTTCCATGAGCTCCGTTTTCCAAGGCAGGGATAAATAATCACAACACTGCTGCTTCCAGATGCCACTGATACTTCTCCAGTCAGCTCTAATGAGAAATCAACTCCCCAGACTCAAATTGTTTAGGGTGCCCATTAGAAAAGTCTATGAAAGAAGCCCTTTTTGACAGCCATTTAAAAGGGGAAGACTATTTTGAGGTAATCAAGAGAGTAGGAAAAGGAAGCATTTTCCTCTTTCCTTACAATGGCCACAAAGAGCATGCAAAAACAACAGAAGTCTGAGAAATAAGCAAAAGATCATTGAACCACTACTGCCTAAGAAAGAGATGTCTCATTTCTATTAATGTCAACTCAGAAAGGCCCAAGTGTGTCAGGCTTTGCAAATGTCACTGATGTTATTACCTCATTGTGAGTATTATTGGTGTGCTAAAGGTACATATTCTTCTAGATGGCTTTATGCTGATCTGGCAGAATAAGGCAAATGAAGCATGAATAATGTGTGAATTTATACCATCATGAAGAGTGCTCATAACTACTTATCTCCCTTGACATCTTCATAAAAAGATATTTCATTACAGGACATGGAAGATACTTTTCCAACTCAAACTCAGCTGCAAAGTAGAATACCAACTTTGTTGTGAGTGGTTTTAAGCAGCAGAACTGAAGGTAAAATTGTGTGCAATACTGGAATCAAACGCTGTTAACTGGAGTCACCAGTCAGAGATGAGAGCTCATCTTCTGGGCTGGGCTATCCACCAGCAAGCAGAGCTGTCAGAGCTGTAATTTGGCAGCAGGACCACAGCAGTTTGAGAGAACAGGGCAAGCACCGTAACTGCCACCTCTGTGTTTCCATGTGCTTGAACACAGAGAGCACAGACATGTCTAACACTATCCATCCCTGGCTTTTATACAATTTATACTCATTGTTCATCTCTACCTGGATGTTTTTTCCGCAGTCTTCTTTATAAAGCAATAATGAACTTGTACCCTGAGCAGGACACAAAATAAGCACGGGTGGTTTCTTTAGGGTGTCAAAAACTGCTTGAGACTGACAGCAAGAACTAAATTTGATTTTAACCTCCTTGATCTCTTCAGAATTAGTTCAGAATCTCAGCAATTCTAAAAGACTATTACAGAACGAGCAGAAAGTGCTACATTTTACAATAGTAAGGCACACTAAGAAATAAGGGCAATTTTTCTCTTAAACTATCAAAGTAATTTAAAACCCTTAGTGAGTACCTTAATAGACAAGAGCACTCTAGCTTCAAATGGGTTTTAATGGGAGGGTAACCACAAGAATAAAATCAATTAATGAATACTATAAATAGATTAGTGAAAACTCTCAGCTCTTTCAAACATCCTCCTACCCCACCACTCATGGAACTACTTCCAGAATAATATGATAAAATAGCCCACATAAGAAATAAAAGACTGCTACCATTTTGAGATTTTTTACACTGAATTTTCTGGAAAGTTTATGCACGTTTATACTTCAAGAAAACTGGAGTGGTGTAACAACACTAACAATACATGCACAGAGAAACAGAGAAAACCAGCATTTAAAATGTATTTTGGCAGCATTTGGAATGTCAGAAATAACTGCCTTGAAAGTTAAGCATTTTAGAAGACCTGATCTATTTAATAAGATGATCCATTTATAAGTTTTGCCAATCCATATTCTCTAAAAACAGTAAAGACTTTTGAAAAACTTAGCCATAAAGTGTTAGTTGCAATAAAACTCAAGTAAATACTAACAACCACACAAGTGCCTCTTGTATCTGGTAAAAGCAGAGAAAATGCTTGATGTGAGTATTCAAAAATTAGAGAATATACTTGTGGCTTCTCTTTAACATTTGAAGGGTGACAGAAATGCTAACAGATGTAAATTCCACTGTTAACAGATATTGTGATACAGATAATCAGGCTGTGATTTGCTATGGAACAATGCAGAATCAACAACCAATAACTAGTTGTTGAATCTACGTGAATGGTGTTCCAAAGTCTTTCCCTCCTAATATGGCATGGCCCAGAGATAGATCTGACCTCCTTTTACTGATGTGATTGTAATTACACAGTATCATCTGAAAAGCAGCCAAAGGTCTTTCTTTTCTCTTAACCAACGAGCCACAGCTGTATTTCCCTTTCACAGCCTCTCAAGTGTGTTGGAGAAATCTGTAGCCACACTCAACATCCCAAGGGTTGCAACATGAGACTGGAATGTGAAAAGGACAAGAGTGGTGTTGAGAGTGTGTACATGGGCAGGAGTATCAGACATAGGGTTGTTAGCTTCTGCTGAGGCCACACAAAACTCCCATTCATAAGAAGCACATATGGTGGAATTCAATAAAAGAGCAACCATAGCAAAGCTGTACTAAGCAAGAAGGAAGCAAAGGCAGGAATTAAACACCTCTTCCTGCATGCTGTTTAGGTATTTAGGTAGGGATTTACTTTTCCAGCATCTATGTGACAGAAAAGTAACCATGGAAATAGCCTATGAATGTTTATACATAGAGGTTGTCTGTGCATCATAGCTGTTTCATTTGCAGCCTTTAAAGGATGTGAATTAAGTTGTCCAATTAGTCCATGTTTGTTCTTATAATTGCTTCTGTTCTACTGCATCCTCAGTGACGCAATTTGTGCCTTCCAATGTCACAGGGGGTCATGCCAGACATACAAAACCACTGATAGTGGAAAGTTCAATAAAGATTTCCACAGAACAGATTTATTCACTATTGCTTTGAAGGGTGGGAGAGCTCACATAGACCTCACTGCAAGCTAAGACTAGATAAAGTCAGTTACAGAATTGGCTGACTTTTCTCCATATCTGTACCAGACAAACACATTCACACATTGAGAATTTATAGTTCTTATCAGGAAGCTTGAGTAATTAATAATTTATCAATTTCAGCATACAATTTTTCCATAAGACTTATGATGGTGAATTAGAAATCAGTTATCTTGTGAGAAGGGATTTAGACATTACCATGATAACTTGAATGTATATAACCTGACAAACTCTTTGTTTCATGGGCTCCCACCCCAACAGAGCAACTCTGTGACCATTCCTGCTTTCCACTGCAATTAAATTGTTTTAAAAGAATTCTACCTCATGTATTCACTGCCATTCTGCTTGAAGCCAGCCCAAGGGATTTATTAACCAGAACCTCAGTTATGCTGCTTCAGAGGTCATAACACCACCTTTCCAAGCAGCATGCCCCAGGCCCTTCAGGAATCCAGATGCTGACCCATGTGGGGCTCTGAAGAAGGAAGGTCAGATTTGGAATAGCAGATGTGTCCACAGAGAAAACTGAGCTCACCAAGCTTTTGCTGATGTCTAAGTATTAAACTATTGATCCAACAGCAAGACACCTAAATTCTGGTTAGATTTAGAAAAGACAGGACAAGAGTGCACACACCCATTGCTCCACAGGAAACCTCATCACATCATGAAAGGTTTCTAAGATAACAGAGATGAGATTCTATTGAGGTGCTCCTCCACTTCCATTTCTTGCAGAAGAGATGTGAATGGCACTGGGAACATTTCCACCTGCAATGAATTCTTTGTTCTGAATATATCAGAGTAGTTTTAACAATTTCAAGCAAGCATACAGGATATAGCAGACAAAATGAGTAAGTTAAATGCTTATAATTGAAGATTCAAATGAGGAAATTAGTTCAGAAAAATAACCTGCTTGAAAGGCTCTCGCAAATCAGACTTTAGAACAAGCACTAGGAAACATTTGGACTTTTAAAATCATATTGAAGCATGAAGGACCAGTTATAAGCTGAGCCTTTTGGAAAGCAAGAAATAAAAGTCTGAGCTGGTGCTTGGTCTTTCTCTTTGTCCAAGACATTCAAGACAAAGCAAAGGGTAATTAGCAAGAAGTTCACTGGTTGCAGCACGTGTTCAAATGAGTCAGTATTCATTCAGATGAGTACAAACATATTTCATTTCTGTTCTTTAGAGTAGCTAAAGGTTACTCAAGGCATCCAGTACCTCTTTGTCTCTGTATATTCTACAGACAAGCAAAAATGAAAAATCTTGCAACAACTGAGGAAACAACAGAATGAATTAAGATTGAAGTCTGACTTAAGAACATTGTTTTGTCACACTGCCTAAATCACTGCAAGAAAACACTGATTCACTCCTTCGACATCTGTGTAACTATCCCTGACTTTGAGAGGATATAAACTCTCAGTCAAACAGAGTATGACAATCACAGAAAAATGGAAAAGTATCATTTCAGTAATGTGATTAGTGCCACAAAAGCTGTAACCACATCCTTACAGTTAATCGTGTAGCTAAGTGCTCTTCCTAGCTCAGACCCTAAACCAGGAGCTTAGTGCAGAATTACACTTTAAGGACACAACTCATTGTCTGTGCTAAGACATCCCGGATGCACCTCTTTTCCTCTGCCAAAGAGGGACACATTTGTACCTCTCATGTTTGTGTTTAAAGATATTGTGCATGCATCAAGCATTCTAATTTTAAAAGGTCTAGATGCATGAGTACAAACTAGGATTCAATAAAATACTCAAACCTCATATTTATGTGGATTTGCACCTCTTTGTTGAAAAACGAATTGACCAGGAATCAATTCATAATCACTACTCACATATTTTTATGGAGTGTAATATACATGAATGTATACACAGACATATCAAAATATATGCAGAGGGAGCAAGATGAAGTACTAGAATGATCAGTTTAATCCAAATACACAGACATATCATGGGATAAAAAGCACTCCTTGCTGTATTAGGAGATGCAAAGCTTGGTTGTGGGGTGCTTGGTGTTTTTATTTCAGGGGTGTGGGTGGGGGACGAAGAAGACCTCTGCTTTAGATTTTTTCCCTTTTTTAAATATTTTTTTGAACACAGCCTGAACCCCATCTCCCACATGGGTCAGGCTGGACCCCTACCTATGACCTAATGACAGGCTGCCATGCACTCCAGCAGAAACACTTGTCTGACAGCTGTCTGAACCCTCCAGGTACCCCTCATTCCAATTACATTGACACCTGTGCCACTAGCTTCGACTAAATCCACTGTGAAACCTGTGTCCAGAGGCCTGGACTATCCCCTGCTCCTTCCCAGGGGCAGGTAGCCACAGTGTTATTATCCAGTCTGTTAAAGATTAGCATTACACCAAAGAAAGGCCAACAAATATGGAACACCCGGACTCCTTATTTAGCTGTATTTAGCTGAGCACAGGAAACAGTTTTTATTATGTGCCAGGGAAATAACTCTAAGAACAAATCTGGCTTCAAAACTGAGAATCAACCATACTGCAGCCAACAGCAGTGCCAATCAGGAACAGGTGCACAGTAATGAGCAGGTGGAAGATAAATCCCATTGTGGGAAGCTCAAGGATGCTTATCTCGCCACAAAGAATGCCTGTGTCTCTGGTAGTGGTTCAGTTTTTTACTATCTGCTTCTACTGGGACTGAATTTGTGCTCTGGAAGACACCACAGGAAAATGGGAGATGGCAAGAGCAGGCTTGAAACCCTCCCCAGCTTTTCAAATTAATGACTATTTCTGAGGCAGAGCTGTCCCTTCCTTCCTAATAAGCTAAAGTAGTTCATTAGATTTCTGATCAAAAGTAGCTCTAAAAGTAAAGTTCAAAAAAGAAAAAACTGTGCCCTTGAGCAGGCACAGAAAAACATATTTAGTGATACTGTGTTAAAATAAAGATATTGCTCATTCTGACCTGAGCCAGTAAGGGAGAATCAAATCCTGGAAACTCCAGGGTGGTCATCAGGGGTTTGCCTGCTCTAGGATTGTGTTCCCAACTCTAGGAATGCATCCAATGCACACATCACAGGGAAAATCTCTGACATAATTTCTCCAAATCCACAGTATTACACAGACAAGAGAGGACTTGCTGAACATAAAGGACCAAGTAATTTCAGCTGTATAGCTCCTGTGCCTAGGTTGGGGTTCTGACTTTCAGTCAGCATTTTTAGCTGCCACATTTTGAAGAGGAAAGAACAAAAGCAAAGAAGCAGCAAGTCAAATGAGGGCAGTACGTAGCATCACAGTTAAAACGAACAGCTACACTCCAAGCTCTTTCAACATCAAGAATTCTCAGAAAGGGTAGAGTTGAATATGAAATGTTCCATAAAACAGACAAAATAAGATAAATAATTTTCCTACATTCACTGTAAGTAAACAGCAAACTACACAAAGCAGCCAGTCACTGCAATAGTTTTGAATCACATACCAAGAATGTGCGCCTGTGTAAGCTGAGGGAAAGAGGTAGCAGTGGGATGGAAATGCAGCCTGCATCAAAAACTGCTCACTGAGGTCAGATTGCCTTCCCACTTCACTGAAATCAGATGCAAATCTCTTACAAGATGAGTCTTCAGCCACAGGCTGCTTTCCTTAAAATTCTTGTGCTTTCCAATAAATATCACAAATACAAACCTTAATCACAGCGGTGGTTGTACTTTTATCTTTTCTTGAAATCAAACCCTTATAGATTAATTATGGATATATTTTTTATTGTAGATTTGTCTCAAGCAGAGATGAACCATGAATTAAAGTGTAATCACCTTGATAGCAATTATATATGTAAGTTTCACCTCCATTGCACTTTGAAAATTTCCTTAATTAATCACGTGTCTTTCTGCTATGCTAAATGTAGCAACCCAGAAGTCTGGATTCCAGCTGCTATAAAGAGATGAACATCCTGCAAGATTTTTGCCTGTCTCCCCCCCACCACAGTCTCTCATTTAGTGTCCAGAAGCACACCCAACCTGTAAAGTGACCTGCTGCAGATGGGAGGAAATCATCCTTTCCCATGTTCCTGCATTTCTTGGCCTTCCAACAGATGTCAAGTGAATTCCAGTTCACGATAAATGTGCAGGGATGTCTGACACCCCAGGAGTAGGACTCTGTACTAAACAGGGCACCCACACAATTGAGAAGCAAGGGGTCCTGCACAGTACAGGGTGTTTCTCTCACCTTGGCAGGCAGCACTGCCAGGAAGCCACCAGCTCAATACAACTCAGCCTGAATTAGCCATTGTTAAAAGCAGGACCGGATGCATAAAAATAGCAGCAATGCAAGATTATTTACTGACTTGGCGTTTCAGGGCTGTTTAACGTCATCATAAGAATGTGCTACCAACTACTTTCTTTGAGGAAACTATGGCTGTCTAGAAACAAATAATGAGGGAAATGCTGCCAGTTTTCAACATTTTACAGTAAAAAAACCTCAAAGCCCTGAAAAACCAAAACGCCTTCTAGTAAAAAACCTTTTACAAAGTTTGGTATCATGACGGAGAGATTAACTCAAGGCTCAGAGGTCAGTAACATCATTCCCAGGGACTGCTACTTAATATTTTGAATCAGGCATTTAGAAACTCTCAGTTCCTGAGTAGCAGTCAAAAACTCACATGAACTATTATTTCCTCCTATTTATAAATTCTGGGGGAAAGAACATCATGTATGTGATTGAAATTCTCAGATAAGAACCTAGTAATTGTTAAATGATGTTCTCTCCTTTTTTAAATACTATTTTATGCACTTAAAGCAGAGTATTTGTTCTGAAAAGCTAAACAAGCTGGCGCAAGAACAGGCTTTTCTTTTTTTTTAGCCTTGGAGTTGAAAAGGAGGATATTTGGAAGATGCAGCAATAGTACACACTCCTTGACCTATCAGTTATCACTGGCAACATATTATTAACATAAACCAAAATATAAGAGGTGTTTCATAACAATTCCTATGGGAATTACTTCTGTGCACACACATGCCTCATTAGATCTGTTAAATAGACTAATGGGAGACTGTAGAAAGAACAACTGTCATGTAATAAAACCATAATATAGTCTTCAGTTTTTTGTTCCTCTTTTTCGCAGATTTGGAAATAAAAGTTGACAAGGAAGAAAAGAAATGGGGCTAAATCACAGATATGAATATTTGTGTAGTAGCTTTTCAGTAGGCTCCAAATGGTTCCTCAGGCCAAGCAGGGAGTATTTAAGCCTTAACATACAAACTTCAAAGCCAGTTGCACTGTATTGTTCACTAGTGTTATAATCTCTAGAAAAGAAACCACAGCTGATATAAACAGAAATCCAATGTTCTTTCATCTATTTCTTCACCATTCTAACAAGCATTTACCGAATTTGCCATTGATGTATTTAGACAACAAAATGAGGGCTGAGTGGTTGCAACTGCTTTTTTGGTATGCATGGGGAAGTTATCAGCAATTCTCCCATCTCACTTGGAGATCTGCTCGTTTTGAGTTTCCATGAAACTGAGGCATTGTTCTTCAAAAACATGTCACAGGGGTTCCTCATGAGCAATTTTAAAAAATTTCATTTTCTTATCCATACAGATGTAAGTCAAATAAAATTACTCCACAGCTGCTGGGTTTCTAGCTTTTCTAATTGTATTTATTCACGGATTTCCTTGGCATTTCAAAGTGGAACTAAACAACAGCAAACAAAAAAAAAAAAAAAAATCCAACCCAACAAACACAATGCATACATTGATGAAACCTCCTGAGTGTTTTAGCATAATCCAAGGCAATTTTCTCCAAAAAACAAAATGAATGAAATTTGTTTATGGACCTCTAAGCTTCGCAAACCCTTCAACTAGAACACGAGAAATATGTGGCTGGAAGCCACCGGCAGACAAATGTGTTAGATGTGTTCCATTTATTATTAATGTGACAACATTCTATATAACAGCAACAGGGCAGGCAAGTAAAGGGTTGCCATGGAGATAAGTTACTCAAGATGCAGCTGAAAATACTCCCTTCTTCCCTTACTGTAATAAATATTTCATTATGTGAAGGCTAACAATGATGATATCAAATGCCATCTCACAAAGGCTTCCAGCTGTGACCATTCTGGCTACCTAATGGATCACCCAATGGACACTTCTTGCCTCTGGATTTCAAAAAAGCCTGGTTTTGCCCTTACTACATGGTTAAATGTTAGATGGCAGCTGTTGACATCATCAGGACAAAATAGTGCTCCCTACTCAGGGCAGATTTCCTACACCATTGAGACTTTGGGGGATTACAGTTGTGTCCTAGGAGGAGATGCAACAAAGTGGAAAACAAACATATGGAAATGTCTTTTGAACAAGATCACAGGAGGCCTTGTTAGGCCTTGTCTCTGAGGTCTGTGGTTACAAATTTCACCTTTTTGCTGCTCACCAGGTGCCTTAAGATTACCAAAGATTCTAACAGTACCCATTAATCAGAGACAAAAAAAATTTAAAAAAATGTTCAGGCTTTTTGGAAGGACTCTTTCCTACCTTCTGCTTTCTTTTAGTTTAGATATGTCCAAACACCAGAGTTTTTAGAGAGCTGGAAAAAGCTGTGTTGCAGCATTATTTGTCCTCCACAGGAAGTCCTTAAAAGCACAAAGCTTCCATTTTTTTAGTTTTACTTTTTCTTCCTCAGTAAAACTTTCCAATGACTCTGATATGAAGTGAATCTTAATCAGCCAATTTAGCTGAGAGATTAAAATATTTAATAACAGAGTAAAACATAATTCAGGTCTTTGGTAATGTCATAACCATTCTTACTTTCTCTCTGCTTGCAGTCTTTAAAAGATGGAATTCACATTTATTTCTTAGTTTATCATCCAAATGAACAAAGGAATTATTTTCATAGAATTCCAGATTATACAGGTGAGAAAAGATCTCATCAGCCAAGTTGTGTCCTTGTTAAAGCCTTGTCAAAGAGTAGTAGATCATGTCTGGCCTTTTTTTCAGTCAGAAACTCACCTTCAGCACTGTACCGATAGAGCTTCTTGCCAATACACAATCACATATAAAATTCTCCTATTTCTAACTCAGTTTACATCTTTTTGTTTTGCTTAGGGTGATAGTATGCTTATTTTTTCAGCAGACTAAGCTATATCTTAAAAAATAGGATAATAATTACACTTGAAAAATCCAGGAATTGTTCCTAGAAAAACAAAAGGCAGGGTGGAAGCTTTAATTTTGCCATTTCACAAAGAGCAAGACTGTATCTGCTATTAATAGTCAGCAGAAAGCACACATGGGAAATGCAACCAGGGAATTTAAGAAAATGGGGTAATACTACACACAACTTCTGTCAGTGTGTCCCAAGAGCACAGAACTCTCTGATCAGCACCATTCCCCCTGCAGTGGCACACTTTACACTTCCCTCAGAGCAGGAACCTCCCCTTGACAACACACAAAGCCACTTCCTTCAGGAACACTGTTTTTAACTATCATTTTCCCTCTTTTTCTGTGTGTACTCTGTTCTTACCCATGATGGCACAAAAACGAGCTCTCTAACACTACTTTCCAAGCACACTCAGGCTGAGTAAACACAGGCGCATGTCTGTCCTGAACAGCAGGTGAGCCTACAGTCACAGAAACATCTGGGTACTTCCTCAAAAGAAAAAGCATGCTTCAAAATAGGCCTCTCTACCACACATAATTCCTGCTTCTCCCCTTAACTGAAAAGGGTTACTTCGTTTTAAATGCTGACCTGTGCTCAACCCCACAGAGCCTCTAAGCATGGCCTTTGTGGTTTACTTGCTGGCTCTAAAGGACTTGACACACATTTGGCACAGCATTAATACTATCACTACTGCCATTGCATGGATAATAATTTGACTCAGATGTGCCTGTGGCTCTTTGAGCTCTCTCTACTTGACTCTCCATCACCTTCCACTACACCAGGTTGCTTAAAGCCTCATCCAACCTGTCCTCAAGTACCAACAAGGATGGGCCATCCACAGATTCTCCAGACAACTTGCTCCGAAATGGATTTATCCTTCTAAATAGCCTGTTCCAGATTCATTATTCTCCCTGAAATAGCAAATTCTCTCTATGTCAAGAAGCAGGTTGGTAATCCTTTGGGAAGGGACTTTCTATCTGCCTTTTAATTTTTCCACTGATGTTATGCACATTTACCCTGTGCTAGCCTTTTTTTCCTGTCCTTCCAAGCAAGATGTTTCCCTGCTTTTTTACAAGTGGCACAGCTCTGCTGTGGGCCTCCAGCCTCTCTCCAAAGGCTCAGAGCCAGACAGCTCCTGATCTGTGTGCTTTGCCATGCAGGTGGACTCACAGTGACCTTGGGTGATACATTTGCTGGACAAGCCTCCAGAGGATTGCATTATTTCTGGAGCAAGGCTTCCTGTCAGATGTTGTAATACATGGCATAGATGCCTGTTCCTAACAGATACTTTGCTTGGAAAAGGCATTCTCTTGTTTTTCATATCCATTACATAGTGGAGAGTTAAGAAAAAGAAAACCTGCTTTTAAGCATAACCTGATTGTGTTTGCTCCCACCAAATATCCCTCCTTTTAAAAAAAATATTTTTGGCAAGTGTTATGGTTTACATATGCCAATTGTAATAGCACATATAATAAAAACAACAAAAAACCCAAACCAAATATCAGATAGATGGGAACCCTAGGGAATGGTGTTTCTAGGAAAGGACTGATTTGTACAGGACTATGCATAAATACACTCAATGTAAGAATACTTCAGTGGCTGAAGATGTCAAACTACAGCAGAAGGGGCTCTCAGAGGGACAATGTTTATCTTCTGTCTACTTTAGAATCTTTGTTAGCTGAGCAGAGGGACACCACGTCCTAGGTTACAATGTAAAAATATTCCAGAAGGTATGTATTCTATCTCCATCTTCATGAACTGTTGAAACCAGGAGGGGCAGTGTTTTCCTTGCCTCCTCCCCCCGGACTATCTCCTGTTAATGGGCCATCAGTGCCTTGCCCCGTGAGTCATAGATAACTCCCTCCGGGAGCCACTGCTATTTAATGGACAATCAAGGACCCGCCCCATGACTCATAGAATGATATCAGCCCATTGTGAAATGCTCCACCCGGGGGAGGAGCCAAGCATTCCCACCTGAATATAATGTGGGGACTGGGACAAATCAAGCAGCCGTTACCCATTGGTTTCCAGAGGACAAGAACTTTCTACAGGATGGCCACTTCAGCAAGACCACCTCATCTGGACTGCTACCACCACCCTACCTAGCAGGGTGTCAGGTTGTATTCTGACTCTGTTAGTGGTTGTTTTTCACTGTATGTATCTTATTTCTTCCTATTAAATTGTATTTCTGACTTGGAGTCTCACTGGTTTTGCTTTCAAACCAGCATACACCAGGACAATACTGATTACATTTTTAAAACACTGAGAGTGTATCACCTCTTAAAAAAAAATCCCCTAGAACTCTCCCAATAACTTTGCTTTTCCTTATTGGTTTTTTTTTCCCTTTTGTTGTTGTTTTTGTCTGTAGGTTGGGATTTTTATTGCTGTTTTTATTTGTTTGGGGTTTTTTTATAGCTTGGGAGAGGATATACATTTAAAAAAAAATTAAAAAATAGTAAGTTCTAGAAGCCAAAAACTCAAGTAGTAAAAAGTCCAGGTAGATAAGAAGACAATGAGAACAATTAATCACAACACACTCTTGAACAAAATGGTAGATAATATACCTTGAAGACTGGCTGCCTTTCAGGTAGGAATGCTCTAGCTCTGCCTTTAAGAGAAGTTACACAGGTATAAAAAGACTTAATGAATCTCATTATACAGGTACTGGTTTAAAATTGATGATCCCTTCCGAGTTTAAATGCAAACTGTAAAACATTCTTCACACAGTTTATATCACTTATGGTAACACAGCCATTTTCACCTGAAATATTTCTAACTCTAAAGAAAAAAAAAAACCAGCAATAAGACAATATTGCTCACATAGTTCAAAATTTTAAGAATGACTTCAGATGTAACACAAAGTAAACCAATGACAGCACAGGGTCCATACTACAGATTAGGAATACCTTGAAGAAGTATTTGAACAGAGAGTTTGAAGGCCCTTTCCACAGCACCCTGAGTCGTCCCCTGAGAACAGTCTCCTTCAAGAGCAGGAGCACTGAGCTTAGAGGCTTTTGTGAGTTCCAGGTCACTGCCTTCCTGTTCTTGTTCTGAATATGAAGTTGCCCTCCATCCTTACAACACTATGATACATTTGGAGATATTTCTGCTCAGAATACAATAATGGGCTCACATGTCTTAGAGCTGAATTGGTTGTCCTAACTGGTTGCTACCTCACGTGGTCTTGCATTCAAAGGTCACACTGACTCAAGCCAAGTATGCAGAAACAATTCATTAAAAATTAAGATTTTTTTTTTTAAATTCAGTATAGTTATAACTAGGGAGTGATGTCATTTATGTTGAAAGTCCATATAAACAATGACAAACTCCACCTTTGATATCCATTGATATATTTTGGTCTTAGTTTAATTTCTTTCTTCCATATTTGAGTATTTTCCAAAAACATCAATTTCAACTCCAGTAATTAATCAACAAATGTCATTTTTCATTAAAGCATATTTAATCATCACAAAAATTAGGAACAGCTAACAACCAAAACCAGTATAATTACTTCTAATGCAAATGTGCTAATTTAAATTGTGGAATACTTCTTTAAGAAAAGTCTGTGTTAATTGGGGTCTGCTCATGAAAGCAAACTGCTAATTGAGCTGGCATGTGCCAGAAACTAGTCCAACTGAAAGAAGGACAATATTTGCAATGTAACACTGATTTTAAAACTTAACATTTTAATGAAAAAAGCTGCTATCAGGCTCATGCCAGTTCAATTAGTCACTCCTTCCCATGAGCAGACCCCAATAAACACACTTTTTTGAAAGAAATATCCCACTGCTCAATTAAAACATGGAAGCACAGATGGATTACACAAGTCTATTTTGATAATTGGTCTAACTTGATCTGTCTCAAATGTGTTGTTTCTGAACTCTTGCATCATCAAAACTTATGAATTATTTTTGAGCAAATGCTTTTTATCTGCATTAAGCAGGCACTGTCTGCACCACAGAACCAATGCAGCTCAACAATGCAGCAATAGCAAGGTAACACCTTGGTGCCTGTTGGAAATAGCAGAGCTCACAGTATGATCATTATGATTAGATGGACCAATCAGGGGAACAGGATTTCTGTTCTGAGGAAGCTCTTGTACAGTCCTATGAAGAACATGAGTAAATAAAAGCAGGCACGAGTTGATCCAAAGCCTGAGGTCAATGAGAATCTGTCTTGACTTTGGTGAGTGTTGGATTAGGTCCTCATGTTCCATGAAAGAAGAAGAATTGCAGTGCAGCAGGAGCTGGCAACTTGGCAAATATTGATTTGGCATGGTAACTGCTACAATATTGATTTTAAACACAACTTGAATATAGATTTATCAACCCTTCTGCAGCACTGTGTCAATGTGGAATAATGACGGCCTTTGATGGCTTAGTAAAGTAACAACAATGACGAAGAGTGAAGGAAGAGTCATGATCACTGCAAATGTTCCCTCAGAAGTATCATGATACACATACCTTTGGAGCTTGTCACTTGAGCTATTGAAAGGACTGGTAAGTTGTGTCTAATTAGCCAAGATGTTAATCAATAAAGTCACATAGAATTTGGGAATTTCCCCTGTATTTCAGACTGCAGCATAACGTATGGTGGTTTCCTGTGGAAGTAATCCATCTTGCCTACTAGTAAGTTAAAACAATGCTTCTTACCATCGATCCCTTCAAATGAATATTAGGCTTTTTGCTTGATACGATGGAACAGGCAATTCTGAATTCACAAGTACAGATGCAGTGAAGGCAGATGTGTCATCAGTAAAGCAAGCAATGTGCAATTACAGTGCCCCTGCAGCCCACTAGGAGTAATCCCAGCTTCAGCATGAGTCTCTTTGCATGGCTGGACCGAACTTCTGCTATTACTACCTGTCAAATGTACTTATGACGATGATTCCCTGAGGGGACGTTCTTACTGATCCAAAGTGTCCTTAGAGAGGGCAACACAATCATCCAGTCTGAAGGAGAACATACAAATCTATTTGCCTTAGGCCATTATATGCTTGCTAACTTATCACTGCTGCATCTAATGCCATTACCTAATGTAGTACGCAGGTATTCCTGTCACCCAGACTTTAATATAAAGACAAAACTCAAAAAAACCCATAACCATGCTTTGGAAAATTATTCTGATCAAATCAGAACAGAGTGTTAAATATCCATCTTCAAAATATTGGGGGGATAGGGCAGAAAGATTCAATGGCATATGGTCTTTAACTCACACATTTACTTTCCTTGAGATAGTTGCTGTAGAATTACGACCCACATTCCTTGCATTCAGAAATACTATCATATCTGAAATGCAATAGAAGTTTATTCACTAAAATATTTTCATTCTGAAGAAGAGGCTGTACTTCCTGTTGGAACTCTGTAATTTCTCCAACTCCAGAGCACCAGGAAAACCCCAGAGGCTTGACTTGAACTGAGAAACTGCAATAAGATTGATGAATTTGCTGCAGGATCCCAGAAGCTTTGCTGTACGAGGACCTGCCCCAGGCAAAGGGCTTGAATAAAGGCTGTAGGAAGGTGTTGCAGGACAATGCAGGACAAAGGCTGCAGATGGCAGACTGCAGCCAGCACCTGGTCTGGTGGGTTAGAACCATCTTCAGACAGGTCAGTGCAAAGGAGACCATTGGTGTCTTTTAAATTAATATTTTCTTATATTTTTTCTGTGGATAGAGTCTGCCTTCTCCCCCAGCATCAATTGTAACAGTGTTTAAGTCACTAATATATTTCTTCCCTTTATGGGGTTTTTGTTTGTGGTTTTTTAAAAAAAGCTTGGAGCAGGAGAGACACAAGGTATGGCATTGCATTGCTGTCAGTGGGGGTGCATGTCAGTGCAGAATTTGCCTCACTTTTTCTAATCTTTTCAAGTATGCACAACTACCCTGAACCTCTCTGCAGAAACTTGTCAAGAAAAAAAAATAAAATAGGGGTAAGGGAAAAGGAATGAAAAAAACTTGCTTTTCAGGAGATGCTTTGCACTTCTATATCTCTCAGAATCCATCACTCTGCCCCCTATACAGGACACTCCTCTGTTCCTATTCTCAATATTCCTACAATTACAGCTACCCCCTCTTTTTTCAAGCTATTTAGTTTTTTTCTTGTTGATTATGGCACATTCACTATCACATAAATTTTCTTGCTATCTCATAGTTTAAGTATTTGGCCTCTAGCAGCACAAAACATTTTTTATTTTATTCAGAATGCCCCTGTTCTCAGTTTTGTCACAAACCACCAGCAACCTCACATTTAAATTCAGGAATTCAAGCCCTTGCAATAAACTTCACATTGAATGAGTTGACATAGACATACAATTAATTTTTTTTTCCTCAGGCTGGAGATAAAGACGATGTAAAATCAAAACAAAGTATTTCTGTTTTAATCAAGCATTCACAATCAAAACTTAAATATCACAGTTTTAAGTACAAGGAACTCTTTTCAGTGGACCTAAAGTTTCAACAACTTTTCCAAATCTGGTGGGGAGGAAATAAATCCACACTAAAATACCAATACTTCTTACATCTCAAACCTGTTTATCTCCTGAGGTAGTAGAAAAAGAATTTAATGTACTTCCAAAGAAATTCAGGACCTATTTGAAGCAGTAGGTCTTGATACAATTTTTGAATTAAGTCCTCATTGAGCTTATCAAACACAAAATAAGTGGTTTGTGCTTTTTGAGAACTAAAACATAAACTTCAGTTTCAGGCTGAGAAAGAATACAAAGTCAAACACTCTGCATCACATGATGAACTAAGGATGCAAAATAAAGGCAGCCTGGGACTGCCCTAGTCAAAGGAGAACAAAAACATTTGTCAGTAACTTCAAGATACTATGAGAGGAGTATTTAAAAAAGCAAACAAACAAAAAATGGTAACAAAAGAAACAAACCCCAAAACAAATAAAATAAAAAATCTAAACAAACAAACCGACAAAAAAGACCACAATAAAAAAAAAAACCAACCCACCAAAAAACACCCCCCAAAAAAAAAAAAAAAGGAAAAAGGAGATCTCTATGACCATGCTATAGAAGCAAAAGCAAAGTGCAGAATGCAGCGATAGCAGATCTAAGAAGACATTGCTTCTAAAAAAAACTGAAGTAAGGGAGCCAGCAGGGAAAGGGAAACATGTTCTCCATTTTGATGTTGGCATCTCTCAGGCTCCTTGCCAGAGGCTACAGGCATCCCCAGGGCCCACCCAAACCCACTCAGGAGACTCTACTACAGAAAGCTTCAGTTAAGCCATGCAAGTATCTCCCTGTCCCCATACTTTGTATGAGGCCTTAGCAAATCAGGATACAAGTGCTATTTTTTACAATTCTGTTCCCAAAATAACAGAGATCTATTCCTATTGCAGTAGACTTGTTAGGCATTAACTTGAAGCTCAAGCAAGTTCTTCAGGTACAGGAGCAAACTTATGGGTGGCAAATAAACAGGTTTCACAAGGCACTACTGGCCCTATACACAGCAACAGTTATCAGCACCCTGGATATGCTTTAAGATACATGATGCACATACTTATTTGGTCAGACTTTACAGAGAACTAGTCTTTCTCAGGTACAGTCAGAAAACTCACCATTCAAATGCAGAGGCAGAGAAATTTGGGACTCAAAGACTGTAGCATACATCTTACGTAATCAGTAATTCTACCTTCTGAACACCTCATGTTCCAGAAACCCTAAAACAGCCAGAACAGCTCACGTCATCTCTGCATTTTTCAATCTTTCATCTCCTTAAGTCCCTGACTCAGGAGCGTCAGAGTCTCTTAATCTAATATACAGTACAGAAAAAGAAATGTAATTCCATAAGCAGTGACTCACCCTTACAGCATCCACCTGGGCAATGCAGCTTCACAAAGGATGGCTCCAGCTTTGTGTGTGATTCCTTCTCCCTGAGCTAGCACCTCTCTGAGGGAAGGCAAAGCTGGGCAGCAGCATGGAACTAGAAGGTGACCCCATGCAACCTGCTCATCTGCAGAGATTGGGAACAGCTGAAATGGCCCCACCATTAACCACACACAGGTGCAGCTCATTCCCATGGCTCTTCCAAGGCCCACACAGGTGCAGCCAATCTCTGGCCTTCGGCTGGACAGGTTGATGCCTAGAAAGGCTGATCTGGAACAGAGACTAGACAGAGTTAAATGAACAAAATAGGTTTTTATTGAAAGGCCTTAAAAGGATATACCTTGGGCAGCACAAGTGCCTGGTCAGGGCTACTCCCAGGTTGAATCCAAGATGGATCTCCGTCATGAGTTTTTACACTTGTGTAAGTTTTGGTTCATCTACATATTAGGGTTATTGTCCAACTACAGCGCCAGGTTATGAAGTCCTAACCCCCTGTCTTGGCTCCA
The DNA here is from genome assembly GCA_013400315.1 of Bombycilla garrulus. NCBI lineage: Eukaryota > Metazoa > Chordata > Aves > Passeriformes > Bombycillidae > Bombycilla > Bombycilla garrulus. The sequence goes on along the minus strand of VXBU01004582.1, from coordinate 9,199 downwards.
TCCCTTTGCTGTTGTTTATGCTTTTGGGTAAGAGCTGTGCTTGATTCTCTAGCTGGGAAGGGATGGTTTTGTCTAACTGCCCTGTGGAGAGAACTTACTAAGACCTGATATGAAGTTTGAGTTACATATCAAGCAGTAGAGAATCTGAAAAACATAAAAGCTAAAGCCCAAGGCATCATTTCCCCAATTCCCAGTGCCTTGTGCACAGAGAGAGCAGTGGCACAGCCTTCTTCACTCTCTCCTTTCCACCAGTGGTAGTAATGAGCTAATCCATGGCTTCAGAAGTATAAACTGAGAGCTGAGGGAGAGCTGATCATTAGAGTTAGTACTGTCCTTTCCACACTAAGGACAAACAAGAACTTTCAGGGCTTTCATGGGAAATTAAGAGAGCTGCCAGATCACAAAGAAGGACAGTGGCCAGCTTGGAACCTCCCAGGAGACAGAAAACCCACCTCTGCCTTTGATGGCTTGCTAAAAAGCCACCTTGTTAGCACAGGCAGGCAGGCACTATGTGTTGAGACTTTTAACTCTGTCAAAAAAGGAGCTTAAGCCCTGATCCCTTTCCCATGGTGCTTTCAGGCTGTGCCTCCTGCACTGTCACAACAGATTGGGCTGTGACAGGTTGGTCAGGAAAACCAGAGATGTTTTACATTTTTTGCTTGACTTGCAGTCCTTTTACCAGACTGAGGCTTGGGACAGTTGTTCCACTGGTATTTTTGTTATGCTTTAGGTGAAAAAGAGGTCTGAGGTTGACACTCAGCATTACAATTTCAGTACTGTGCACATGAATTTAACTACTTAATTTCACTGAGCATTGGGTAAGTGGAGCAGCTAAACCCAGTATATTGCATGGAACATTTATCACTAACTACAGTATACAATTCCCTTTGCCATTTAGGCTTATGTATCTTACAGCATTTACAATCATGATGAATTACGCTGGAATTCTCATTTCAAAGGACTTCATTAATGTATTGCTTGAATGCTGCCAAACACTTTTTTTTTTTTTTTTGCTCATGCAGACTTTAAGGGGAAGTGAGGTCCTGTGAGGTTGCTTATGCACTGCTAGATCCCAAGTAGTTTTGGATTTTCTGGATTTCACTGTGAAGCTGCTGGAATAAAAAATTAAGAGGGATCTGACTGAAAGCTGCAAAGAGAAAACTGATGTAATTTTTAATCCAGTGTAACATAACTATTAGTGAATGTTGATTTCTAACTGGCATCTAATTGGTTATAGTCTTTATCAGATTTTTATGATTGGGGAAGGTCAATAGGGTCTTTCAGCCTGGCTGGGACCCCACCTCTGTACCAGAGCAGAGTGACCCACCTTCATGCCCCTGCTGAGGGGGCTCACAGGGCCTTAGTTGTGTCTGACAGGATGCCATGAGAGGGGGGGCAGAAATCAGCTCTTGCCTTCACGTGAACTCTCCTTCCTCTCAGAGCAGCTCAGCTAGCCAGGGAGCCCCACTGCTGTCTTTCATGAGGGAAAATGTACTTGCTGGCTAGCAGCCATCCTCTCCTTGAAAATTTCTCAATGTGTTTTCACGGTTTAAACCTGGCTTTCTCTGGTTTGGGAAAACAAAAGCAAGCTCAGAAACCCCATAAATCTCACAAAACAAACCTCCCCCTTGTGCAGGGGGCACACCTGACCTGCAACTCAATTACTTCTACTTACTAGTATGGTGGTGAAAATTTTCGGATATAGAAAACACTTTCAACCATAACCCTGGGTTGTGAGAAGTGCAGAAATATCATTCTAGGTCTCCTTAAATAAGTTACAAAATTAATCCAGACTTTCCTACTTCTCCTATGCCAATCCTGCCTATGATCTTCCCAGCTTCCTTTATGTATCTTAAACCCTGAAGGTTTAAGAGTAATATTTCTGTAAGTCAGATACTATTAGATACTTTTAAAACTCTTCATCCTCTTCTTGCAAAAAAAAAAAATTAGAATAAATTAAAAGCAAAGTCTCACTCTGACTTCAGCTGTACTATAAAACTGTTATTAAAACGATCATGAATGTGACAGAAATAAAAGAGGTGATGAGGGGATATTTATGATGTGCAAAAAATGTCCAGGGAGTATGCCTAATGATGTGATCAGGATTTTTTAGGCCCTTAACACAGTGATTATTAATGCAAGTCTGCTTCCATGCTTATGCAAATGGGCCAGGGACATTACAAGAAATTTCCAGTCATGTTGCTTGAGAAAGCTGAGTGGGAATGTGAGGCTGTCTGAAGCCTGAAGAGACTTTCTTAATGGAGTCCAACAAGATTACTTGTCCTTCCCCACTACATGACTCTGTAAATAAAGCAAATAAATCACTAACAGTCTCCTAATAAACTTAGCTCTCTCCTGTCCTGAATGAATATTGCTCGGAATAAGCTCTGCAATGGCTAATTGTGATATTGCCATAGTGACTTGTATTTTTTTCAAGGCTGTGTGAAAGATTTCCAAGTTTATGAAAATGCTGCCCCTTGTCCCATGTGCAGGAACATAAAAGGCATTCTGCTGGTGGGCTGGAGCCCAATTACTGGAATGATTTTCACCTGATCATGTTCTCCAGCTGGATCTCTGAGGTGAAAAGGGGAACTGGAGTTCCCTCCCTTCCTGCCAGTAACAAAATACATTTCTCCTCTGAGCTCTCAGTGTTAATGGATTTATTATGGACTGTGTGATATATTGCTGCCTCACCCAAGACTCAGTTGTGTCTAGTGGAGCAGCCTGATCCTGACTAGCCTGGCTGCATCAATGTACTGAGCAGGGATTATTACCCTTTTTTGGGGGGTTATCACCTTTTATATTTTTATTTTTTTTTTACATTTACATTATTATTTACATTTTATATTATCCTTCTGGATGTTTTATTTTTTGTAAATTATTTTTGTCTCTACTGTGCAAACTCAATTTTAGGTATGTTACAAGATGCTGCTCCATTCCTTTGTTAGTGATCAGTGATCCCAGCAATTCAGTATGCTTTCTGGGATGGAAAAAGTCCAGATAATCCCATGAAGTGGGAGAATAAAATTGATCAGGTGGTTGAAATGGCTGTGCTCCAGAAATTAGGAGTGAGTGACACAGATTGCAAAGGACTATGGCTGAAGCTGAGGCACAGGTATGTCTTATGCCCAGGCAAGGGAACCAGAACACTTGCTGAAACCATAGAGGAAAAAAAACCACAAACCAAACAAAGCCATAGGAAAAGTGATTCCAGATAAGAGGTCAGCTCAGGACGGCAAGCCCAGCTCAGAATCTGGGTCTGATATGCTCCTCTTTTCCAGTAATTGCGTCTGACCTGATTCACTCCCACCTTTGTTGCAAATCTGGGGGCCACAGGGCATTTCTGCCATGCAGGTGGTGGAATTGAGAAGCCAGTTCCTCTTCCCACGCTGAATTGCCACAAGACACCAGAGCCAGTCTGCAATGTGAGTTCTCTCAATGAAGGTGTGCAGCCCTATAGCCAAGGATCTCCTCCTTTCCTGCAGAGCAGGCTGCCTGCTGTGAGCCACATTCCTTTGCAAAACATCAGGAATTAACTAAAAGCAAGGTAGACTCTTTCATGATAACAATTTCCTTTCAGAGTCTTATTCTGCAGTGAGGGTCAACCCATTAGACATACCCTGTTTGTTCCCACTTAGTAACCCATCATACTCTCAATCTGCATTTGTAGCTATCACCTAGAACTTCAGAAGTTTTATTAACTAGCACTTTGACAGACCTTTCTTTGATATTTTGTAGGCAAGCAACACATATTTGAAATGGTGGGTACCCTTTTGCATATATCTATTTATTACAGTGAAGTGATAAAATGCTAAAGTAATGGAAATCAAAACTTTTGATTATGCTATAGACTGGTATTTTCTTTGCATGAACTATGGACCTTTATTAATGCAAGTAGTAAAGATCAAAATTAGCCCTAGTTTTCCTCAAAGAGTTTTGGAGGGAGGGTGGTGTAGGGCCTACCAAGTTGCTGTTCTGTGTGCTGATCCAAAGAAACTACTAAATAAAAATAATTGCTATTTTGATAGAAGTAACACTGCAATTGACAATCAATGACTGACTTCAGAAGTTTTATGCCTCCCTCAGCTGAGTCAGTGCAGATTTTTGTGATAGTATAATGTCTATTTTTTTTAAACAAGAAATACTCCTTGCAAGGCAAAAAAACTTAATACAATGGTAGCAGAAGTTAAAGCTGGAAAAGTACCACTGATTTGGCACTGACTTTTGTTTTGATAAAGAGTATTTTATGTTCAGAATTCAGAACTCCTTATTTCTAAAGGGGCTTGAGATATGCTCTATGCTTCAGGGGAAATTATTTCAATATTAATCCCAAAGCTAGAAGGGACTCACTCTAAATTCCCATGTTAAAATAATGTCAAAGTGTTATTAGCTAGACCTTTTTTACATTTGTTTTCAATTCATATTCTCAAGTTTGACTTAGTTTATTTACAGATGGTTATCTAACAATGCCTAAGAAAACAAATCAAAGGCTCCTCTTTTCCCCATACAATACTTTACTTCTCAAAAAGTGCTGTTTCTTTGTTTTATGTGGAAATAAAAGATTTTGTTCCTAACCTGTTAACAATAAATAGTGATATTGGACAAATCTCAGAATACAAAATACATTTGGATACTATACAAATGTTTGGAAAATGCAAAAATACTCCACAGGAAATATGTGACAACTGGAGCTTCAGCTGGAAACAGAATCTTGCAGATTATTAGAAATATCTATTCTCACTGCAACAGAGCACTCACACAAGTCCACTTCAGTCCAATCAGTGGGAAATTTAGATTGACAGGATAAATTGATAGTAGATAGACTGACTAATCTGTACCCTTAACCTACATAACAAATTTAACACAACAAAATGGGGTTCTCACAATTTAGAGGGCTGAATTAAGACACCTCCAGACATCTGCTCCAGTAGATTTGTTTTAATTTTAGGAGATTTAATAAAATTTTGAAAGAGTTTCTAAAACAGGGTAAGGGACTGCTTTTGTGAAACACCCAACTGCCTTCTCAACATTCAACAATGCTATAAACCAAATATAATCGCCAGGTTTGGGGTTGCAAAACCTGAGAGTGCAGATCAGAAGAAAGCAGATGCCTGCTGAGGATCCATCCCTCCCTAATGAGCTGCTGAAATATTTCTGTTTTGATTTCCCCTGCAGTGTTCAATACCAGCTGTATTGGACGTTGCAGGGAAATAAAGGTATTTTATTGAGATAGGTTTGGGGAAGTGACTGCATTAAGCATTACATGCTAGTGCCCTGTCTGCCCAGGATGGCTCCTCCCATACCTGCAGGTAGCTTCTAGAAACATGATTATCAATTCATTAATTTCCTTAACTTTGCCATCAAGAGCAAATATACAGATACACAGCAGCACATGACTAAAACTCCTTCCAAACTTGCAAATCAACATCTCAGTCATGGTTACTAACATTTCACTGTTTCCTAAACATTATGTGGATTATAGCACACTGAATACAAATACAATATTGCAACTCTGAAATTCCAGAATTTGGGTATGGAAATGCTAAGTGCAGATTTTGGGGACAAACCCCAGGTTTTTGTCCTGAATTCTTCTTAAAGGGAAGCAGAAATTCTTAGAAATTTCTTTAATTAGACCAGATTTTCATTTAGTAAAACAAGAATCAAATAATCAGCAGCTTTATTATTAAGCCACACATGTACATAAAAGTGCCTATAATACCTTCAAGTTTATTAAAGTCACAAGTAAATTTGTAGAAATCTGACATTATAATGATTACAGTAGTACTATTAATTACCTTTGTTATCATCAGCATTGAACTTTAAACCCTACACGGTGCATTTGAATGACTGAGCTTTCAGTCATTTCTTGCTGAGTCTAGATGGAAAAAAAGTGATTTCCTCACTAAAGGGAGTGTCAGTTTTGGGACGCCAAGTTCCAACTCTTCTCCCATATGGATGAAAACATGGGTATTTCAGGGAAGAAAAACCCAACAGAAACGGATCTATATAAAATGCATAGCACTACAATAGCCATTTCTTTTATTTTGTGCAAAACAATGATATTTTCTTCCTATCTTCTCAGCCATACCTGTGCAATGGAATAGGAAAGATATTTTACTTGGGTGATAATGTTTTGATCCTGGTATATGTAACAACTTTAGATGAAAATTTAAGCACATTTGCACAATTCTGTAAAGTTAATGTTGGTGTGGAAGAGTTATATGACATTTTTTTTCTTACATATTGGTTTTAGGCTTTATAACACCAAGAAAAAGAAAGGGGAAAATAATTTGTTGATGTTTAGAAGTCTGAACATTGCTTGCAATACATTTATTCAAATTCAAGTGTTTTACAATTCTGACTGTAGAACAACAAAATTTGTATAAACTTTCCATAATGATGGTGTTAAGGTTGTATTAAGGAGAAAAGAAATCTTAATATGCTTGGTTTGTAGCATTTTCAGGAAGAAATTAATGCTAATAGTCCAGTAGGCTGGAAGTTGGAACATTATAAATTCCATCCTGGGCTCCAGATTGCAGAGGCAAATTTTGAATTGACTTTTACTTTTCAAAGTTAAGATATTTCTTAAACCTGAGATATCCAAAGCAATCAGTTTAAATACAATTAATATGATCATTATAATCAGGACAAACTTATGTCCTTCACTGGGAAATATCTCTTGATAAACAAGAGGCTTCCTGGAAAAGAGCAGAAGAATTTTTGTCTGGTTTCGCACTGTATCTTTTACCTTGACTTGGAATATGAGTTGTAATGACCACAGTAGTCCATCACATATTTATAAATAGTGCGTATAGCTCCATTACAATACACTTCCCTTCCAAACTCAGATGTATTATTTAGTTTATCACAGCCTTACACCCTCTATCCAGTGCTGGCATGCTGAATTTAGCAGTCTCTGTCACTGCAATGATATGGCTTTTATACCCAAAACCAAGATGCCCAGAGACACTTACTTTTGGAGCAGGAATGTGTAGACAAATACTGGCCACAGTGCTAAAACTCTGTGAACACAAAATACAATTGTCACCAGCAGTTGCTAAGTGACAGCAATTCCTTTGTGATACAAATAATGTCCTAAAAAATTTACAGTGCCTCTTTAGGGCTTTATTTTTTACCTTGAAAGAGATGATCTTACTAACAGTGACATGCCAAGGGCTAAGGACTTGTATCTGAATTGTAGACTGCAGTGCCATGTAATGATGCTGCTGAGTTAGGCTTAAACTAGCTGGGGATATGGTAATGGAGCTGGCATTTGGGGGAGCTCCTGGGTTCTCAACTGTGCAGGGAAGCATTAGTCAAACAAGGGGGAGGTCTAGAAGGCATTTTTGTAACCCTTCAGCAAATAGCTGGAAGCAAGTCTGCCACATGAAAATCTCTGATGATAATGATACCCTTTAATGACAATAAAATTGTTAGCAAAGGTGAAAATGAGAATGCGCGTTGGAAGATTAACACTAGGAAGTGAAATAAAAAATGTTTTAGAAAGTCTCAGTTTTGCTTATTGGCTTTAGGCAAGGATATTTGCTGGCCTACAGCCTCAGAGGTCATGTGCTCATATTTTTTTCTGAAAAATTATCAGTCATTTTACATTCTCTTGTGCAAACCTGTTATTTTCTGCAATTGTCTCCAGCCCATCAAAAAATCCTATTGTTAGAGTTGCATGAGAAGATCAAATTATATTCAAAAGATCATGAATAGCAACAGTCTTTGGTGAGATGCAATGGTTTTTAAGCCAAAGGTGAGATTATGCCTGCAGTCTCCCTACAATGTGGAAATTAGTTTTACAACACTAAAAAAGGATTTCAGAAATTTTTAAGTACCACAAAACCTGCATTTGAGACTTACTTTACATCTTCATTACATCACTTGGACATTAAAGGAAGCCTGGGAAAAATTCTGAGAAGCCGATTGCGCTTCCAGTTAATAACGACAGGAACCAGCCCAAGGACTAACACCTAAGTCATGTTGCAGCAAATGACACAGGGAGATTCTCTGGTGTCTGAGGTGTGCACACACACACTGAGAGCTGTGGCACATTCCCCTCTTCTTTGTCCTCATTTCTGCAACTCCATGGATGCTCACACAGAATCACTGCCATGCCCTGCTGGTCCCCATCCCATGTGCCCTCATGGCTGCTGTGGCTCTTTCTCCCTCTCTGTTCTTGAGCTCTGGAGGTACAAAAGGAGAGTCAGCCCTAAGTAGACTCTCCCTCACATATGCGTTGCTGGGACCACAAATCCCTGTGGACTGATCAGTGAGTGGGGAGGAGTGTTGCAATTTTTGAGCCTCTAGCAAGGCTTCCGTGGAGAGAAAATGTACTAAATGTACTGTCATGTACTAAACCCTACTTCCTAAGACCCTCTGTTATCTCCCTGTAACACTATTGGCTACATTCCAGATGTCCTAAGACTATAGGTCAAAACACCAAGACCCCAGACTATTGGCTAGTTATCCCAATCCTACCTAATCCTATAAAAACCCCTACTTCTGCCCAATTTGGCAGAAGACGCCGTTCCTGGACCCCTTCACGGAACCCCCAATAAAGACTTCGTGGAATGCGCCGCTCGGCTCTTCTCGTCTCCTCACCCCTGAGCTAGCAAAGCAACTACCTGGCAAGCTGCGAGCTGATTATCACTGAGAGCTGAAATCACTAAAAGAGCTGAACCGCCTGATAGACTCAGGCTGAGCTTGCCAGGATAGTCCGGGGTTAGGTCGTCCGCCGGAGGTCTCTGGGACAAGAGCTGCTCCTGGGACCGAGACTGGGACTTCGCTGTCCGGGCAATCTAAAGCGGTAGCGGGGGTCTGACTGCCACCCAGGCAGGCCACCCGGGCAAGGCGGACAACCCCCGGTCACCATTTTAAAGTGTCTCCGTTTTAGAGGAGAGCTCACAAGATTGGCTCTTCATAGATATTAAGACAGAAAATTCTGACCTACACCTGCTGCCTTTCTCCCCTAGCCCTTACACACCTCATAAAGCTTTACTGAGAACACCTATATAGCTCTGAAACCTACGCACAGCATTATATTTTGTGTTTCAGAACTTTCCTTACTATTTTATAGAGCATCATTTACATGAGCAACTTGGAGCTAAGACTTTGAAAAGGCCTCTTCACCATGAATATTATTTTCCCTCTCAGTGGCAGTTTTGTCAAGGCCAGGTGTCACGATCCGCTTTAA
>VXBU01004581.1:779217-854060 GCA_013400315.1 Bombycilla garrulus | reverse complement strand
TATCAGAAGGCTTATAAAGTCTTGCAAAAATCAGGATGACAACAGGGTTCGTGAAGGAAGGCCTTCCCCATCCCTCTTGCTGGCTTTGCCACGGGGTGGGGGTGTCCCTGACCTTTTTTTTTTTTTTTCTTTGTAGTAGTTGTTGTTGTTAATACCATAGTTACCATTCATTTGTATCTTGTTATACTCGTTAGTAAGGACTGTTATTCCTCCCCATATCTTGCCTGAAGGCTGCTTAATTTCAGTAATTCGGAGAGAGGGGGGGGTTTCTGAGGCAGGGTTCTGCCTTTCCCAGCAGATACCTGTCTTCAACCCAAGACAGTGGCTTTCATATATTAACAGGCTTTTGATGTTGGACAGGACTGTGGAGAATTCAGAGGCTGCCTGAAAGTCTTGGGTTCTTCCCTTGTCTCAGCTTCGCTGAGGGTAACCAGCTCTGCCCTCTAGTGCCATTTGCCAGATCTGGTAAAGCTGAGCAGTCAGTGAGCCAGGAACACAGAGCATCCCTTGGAGCACACTGACCTGTGCTGCTCCAGGCTGCTCTGGGCATCCCCACGAGCAGCTGGAACCAGGACAGGAGGGTTTTACCCCCATGCCAGACAGGAAAGCATGGCATGTACTGGCATACCTGCTGCACAGCATCCCCACGTTCATTTCTGCGTCCTTCCTCAAACAACCCCGCTTAGCCTGATATTTGCTTTCCCATTATGTTTGTTATGCCTTTGGAAGACATGCAGAAGAGCTAAGTGATTTCAGCAGCTTTGCTCTTTCAGCCCCATAAATAATGAATTCATCAGGGTGAGAAAACACATGCCCAGACACAAACACATGCAGAGCCCTGCAGAGGAAAGGGAATAAAGACAGAAGCTTGAGATCTGGATGCAGAGCCCTTTGGCAGTAAACTGGGAACTGCTTCTTGGAGTGAGAAAGTGTCGGGGGTGGGTGTGGAGTTAATTGCCTGAAGAAGAGGCTAAAAGAAATTGGGAATGCAAGTGAGTGCTAGCTGAGGTTGAAGTGATAAGTTGCTACCTGCTTGGCTTTTGGAGAGGGCCATTAGTTTGAAGGATGTGTTTGTTTTATCATCTGTAAGTCCTGTCTTCAAGCATCAGATGAAATAATTTGGTTGTGGTTGGTACCCTGCAATATGACAAGGGGTACAAATACATTGGGAACCTGCTGGACAGCCTCACCATGATGGGGCAGGATAGTGGGGTTTCAAAGAATCTGCATTTCTGGAAGTTTTGTAGAAGTAAATAAAAAAATAAATGGAATCTCCCAAGTCCCACACTGCCCCTGCTGAGAGTACTTGGAGAAATGGTGTGTGTGCAACTAGACACCAGGGAATCCACCCATCTCTCCTCCTCTGCTGGGACAATTGTGGGGTTTGCAAGGGCTCTTTGCTTGCTGGTGCTTCGAGCGCCCTTTCCAGGAGAGAGAATGTGCAGCGAGAGGGGTGAGCCTGGCTGGTGTGGGGAGCCCAGCAGCCCAGAAACCAGGTGTCTGCAAACTTGAGCTTCACCTGGAAGGTAAATGAGATGCAAGAGATTCACCGGGGGAGCCTTAGCAGTGTTCTGCTGGCTAGAGATCTTTGTGTTAACTCTGTTAAATTCTTTTCTGGAAAAATTGGAAAGAAAAATACACTGGTTTGCAGTTAGGCCTTCAAACATGAGTGCTCCTGGACAGCCAGGGGAGCACGTGGGCAGCTCTTGAGTTTAGCAAATGCTGGGACTTCAATTCTCTGGTCCATCTTAGCTTGATTTGCACTGATAAGAACTAAGGCATTTTCATAAAATTTGGTCCTCTGCCTATAGCCATATCTAAAAAGCTTTACAGGTCAGCTGCCAAGATTAGGTTATCTCTTATGGAATTGAAAATTTCTGTGGGGAAGTCTGGACAATTCCATTTGAAGGCACTTTACTGCTCAGCAGGGGACAAGGAGGGGAAGCCTGAAGATACTGAATTTCTTAACTGGTGCTTGGAGTTCTTACCTTGGTATGAAACCATAGCTACTTGACTATTGCATAAATAACCTTCCAATATGCATGCAGTGATTTATTTTTTCTCCCCTTGACACTCGGCCCTCTCTGACAACTCTTATGACCTCTCCTGACCTGCTGTATTTTTCTCCTTGATCTCTGAAGCAATTAATGTCTACAAGATTGTGCTGTCTGAGCTCCTTCCTTCTCCCCACAAATTCTGAATGTCGTTAACTTGTCTCACCCGCTTTGACTGGGGGTAAACACTGTGTCACTGTGGGTTTTGTGAACCCAGCTGGCTGGGCTGAGCAGAGGCCTCTTGGTGCCTTCAGAGGTTCTCCCTAGAGCTGACAAATTAAAGTGGGGGTGAAGGGAAAGAAAGAGGCATTAGTAATTCCTGAGTTCAGAAGTTCAGCCAGAGTTTCCCTCAATAATTATCAGTTTCCCTCTCATCCCCCTTTATGTATTTAGTTGTAATGATGAAAGTTCAAATATGAATTCAATTACAAGATAATTTTGCAGATCCTCATTCCTAGGAGTGCTACAATCATTACAGGCTGAAATAATACAAGTAGAAACATAATAGTAAAGAGAGAGAGGAGTGAGAAAAATAAAATAAGCTTTAGCTGAATTTTGGAAGGAAACAGAGCTAATGAGTTGGAGCTCATCTAGATGGCAACAGCAGGCATTGCTTTTGTTGACAAGAGGTGATGCATGTCTGGAAAATAAAACTGAGTTAAAAAGTTGCCTGATTAGTGATATGGGGGTGGAAAGGGCTAGGAGTAGACTGTAACAACTAAGGTATCATGGATTTGCATGTACTTAATTTTGTTCAGAGTGACTGGTACTGGGAAGTTCATAAAAGCAGGCTGCTATATCTGTGTCATCCTTAGCTGTCTTTATTTTTAATATAGTATTTGGGTTGAGCAGTTTCGTTCCTGTTGCTGCGACAGGGTGGCCAGAGAAGGAGAACAAAGGTGGCAGCAGAGGGTTTGCCCCAGCCTGGAGACCAGCACCAGGGTTTTGGACCACTGGTGTGCCCACCTTGATCCCATACTTCTGGAAGATTGTCCACAGCATCAAACGAGAGGCATGTGCATTTTATGGGCTCATTTATCCTCTGCCCTGTCAAACCCAGAGCATGAAGTCCCTTGGGGTGGCTGCAGCCTTTTGCAGCTCCTTTGCCTTATTTTTTTTTCTTTTTTTGGTGTGTGAATCTTGGTTAAGCAGGCTGACAGAGCCAGGAGTTGTGTAATTAGTGGGAGCATTCCCTGTGTGTGCATGGGGCCGTTGTCAGCAAGGCTGCTCCAGGCTGAGCTCACCAGGCTCTGCCCTCACGCCGTGCCAGACGGAGCCCTAGGTGAAAACGGGCACAGGTGGGCTGCTCAGTGAGGCAGAAAATAATTAGGAGAGCATTAGTTTTAGGTTGAAATAAATGGATTGTCCAGCTGTAACTGCTGTGGAGAGGGAGCTGAATGTTAATTAGGTGCCACCAGTAATTATGGTGATTATGTATTTTTTGAGTGGCTGTTGGGAATAGTTCAATTCACTTCCATAGGGTAATGACATTTCTCATCGATTTAAGGAAGTGGGAAGGTACTTTATTTTATTTCTTTTTTTTTTTTTTAAACAATGACAATTGCAGTAAAACTAAGATACTGGAGGATGCAAAAAATTTATGTCGTTTGATGTAACTGCTCAGAAAAAAAGATTGTTCATTGAAGTAAGAGAAAATGCTTTGTATTTGCTGCTGTAGAAATACACCCTGCTTTTCTACAGAGAAAAATTAGACCCTGGCAGAGACGGGTCTTATCTCATGGTGCATTTTCTTAACTGTGAGACAGGCAGACCTCTTGAAAATAACTCTGAATTTATTTTGCTGGCTTTCAGGCTGGTTTGATGCTTCTCTCTCCTTCTTACACAAATAAAGGTGATGCCAGTAAAATTAATTGAAACAGTGATTTTGTAAGGGACTATTACTTATATTACTTGCCAAAGGCCAATTTTAATATTTAGATCAGAAAACTAATTTTACAGGCTTGTCCATGCATGGGGCCTCTCTGAAACAGTTGCTCCATACATATTTATGTAGACATTGTGATAAATCAAGTGCCCACATGCAAATCTGTTCAGCAATATCTGTTGTGCTGTATATTCAATTTTCCTTTCAGTTTTTTCTTTCAGTTGTAGATCAAGCCTCTTGCTTATACCCACTAGTTAAAATGTGAACACATTAACATGCCACCCACTGTGTCTGATAACCTAACCAACACCTGCGATCTCAGACAGTCTCAGCTCAAATTCACTCAGCATTATTTGTCAAGATTATTTGTAGACTAGATTTGCATAAATTGCCAAGAAGCATGTACTGAACACCCGGAGTTTTGTGGAATACTTTACTGGAAATGACTGGTGTGGGAGAATGTTGTCTTCCATGTAAACCAAGTGCTGCTCCTTGTGGGGGGTTCTCATCTCAAGAAATAATAACAAATATCTAAGTCTTAGACACGCAAAATGTGCAAAAGCACAAGGACAGTGAGCTGCTTTGCACAGAAAGCCTCTGCTGGTTGGACAAGGACAGTCTCCTGCGCTCCACAGGGAAGGACATCCTAAAGCACTTGTGTGGCTGCCTAACGTGAAACTTAAAAAATGCACCATTCGCCTTCGTTCACAGGGGACACACAGCACCCCAGCCCCTGACCTTCCTGAAGCTGAAGTTTGGAAGAGCCTCGTGGATGATGATTCAGGTAGGACATTGCCTGGTATTTGCATTGGCCATGTTACTTTCTGTTAGGGGCGTGACTGATTTTTCTGAGCATTGGGGCTACACAAGACACTGATGACACACAGTAGCCAACTTGTCCAGACAGAACTGAAGATGTCCTCAGGGGAGCATCCTACACTTTTGGGGACATCAGCTGGAGAGGTGTAACCTTTCACCACATGACCCGCTTTCCTTCAGCTTTGTTCTCTGTGTGTAGTTTTTTAGTGGTCCCTGGTTGTGTTACAAGGGACCACCTACTTCTCTGGGTGTGACTAGAAGTCCATCCATGACAGAACAAGTGTCCTGCAGCATGAGCTGGGCACATACAGCCATCTCCTCTCCCCTGTACCCTGGCCCAGGGTCTATGGCGTGGTGTGCCCTTCTCAGAAGCATCTGTTTTGTTCCCGTAACAAATGCAGTTATGTAGGAGGGAAGGATTTGCACATCTCATGGAGCTGGAGCAGTGGGTGGGTTGATTGCTGGAGCAGCAGGATGCCCCACATCTGGGAACAAGCCCTGGGCTAACAGCTGGCTGAAAGCTTTTGGTGGGTTGGATGCATCTGGGAGCATATGGTTTGCTGAGGGGAAGGCTCCTGTCTCCACTGCAAATACAGCAGACTGTGCTTTCCTTAATTACTTCCATCTAGGAAAGTTGATGGCCTCTTTGATTGAACTATGTTTAATGAAAAATAGGTAGCAAGATGAATGCTTTGCTCTTGCATCTAAAATCCACTATAATTAGAACTTATGGAAGCAGTAATGGACTTCCTTTTCATTTTTTCCTGGCCAATGAGTCAATTGAAATACATTTTCATCCTTTTATCCATAGTAGTTTAATTTGGGGAATACAGAGACCCTGCACACATTTTCTTGCATTCTTGGGCCACTGTGCAAATGGGAAAGTTGGGCTGGCCTTGATTTGCCTGCTGCTTACACAGCCTGTGCTCTCCTCTTCCAGATTCATCCTGAGGGATCTACTGCTGTTTGATGGGAATTCATCAAAACACACTGTGTCACTTCATGAGGAGCATGGGACAGGCTGGGACTCTCGTTCCTCTTCTTTGAGGATGAAGAGCTGACAATTTTAAATGGGCATCCCACAAGCAGTATAGTCAAGAGGAGATGGAGGAAGATTGGAAGCTCTGGCAGACTTTGAAGAATCAGACCCCAAGGATGTTGATCTTGAGACCTGTGTTTATAAGAGTGACTGCTTTGCCATGTTCTCCCTGAGGACCTGGCTGAGCATCCAGAGAGGGGACATATGTTGTCACCTCCACTGAGACAGTCTGGCTCATGCCACCCGATCTGTTTTGTCCCTATGAGCTCCTCTGTGTGCTGTGCCATCACCAACACTTGTAGGAACAACAGGAGATTCTGCTGCTCCTGTGCCTGGCAGCCTCAGTTTTCCTTGTTTGTCCTTTACTCTCCTGTACTTGGACACAGGAGTAGTTCTCAGTCATGCTGGTGGGTTTGCTTCAGCCCTGATGTGTTGGTGCTTCCCTCCTCTGTCCTCGCTGTATCTGGCATAGCTAAGGCTGCAGGCTCTGCTGGCTGGCAGGGAGGTGGCAGCTCATTGACAGTGCCACCACTAGGGTGACTTTGGCCATAGCAGAGTTCCTCTGTGTCTTTGCAGCTTTCTGAGTACGGAGGTCTGTCAGCCTGAGGGTTCATTTGCACAAACACCGTGGTTGGAAGTGTAACACTGTGTTGGGCTGTGTTCATTTTAAATCTCATGGCTGCTGAGAGCTCTGTCAGCCAAGGCAGTCCCCCAGCCTCTGGGAACACCAGGGATCTCCAGGCCCATGGTGGGAACTCTCCTGGTTTGTTTGGAGCACAGTGGTGCTGCTTGGCAGGCCAAGCAATGGCAAAAATTGTTTTTCTATCTTCTTATCTTAAACAGTGAAGCAAGTTTAGTGATGGGGGGAGGAGAGAGTAAGGCAGCTCTTGGAAGAGCTGTCCTCCCGGAGGGCTCTCACAGTGCACACAAGGGATTTTTGACCCTGGAGTTCCTCTGGATTTCTGGTCAGGGAGTCTCAGACTTGCACTGGAAGCAGTAGTTTTCTGTGTGGCTGCACAACATTGTGCTGGGGCTGGTCCATCCTTGCTGTGGGGTGGGAGAAAGGGTGAGCAATTTCGGGGTTTTTTACACATTTTTAAACTGTTGCTCTTTCTCTCACTCCTGTATTGATGGACACTGCTGTTGTCCATCCCAAGGAAGGTTGGGATGCTGTACCCCCTGTCTCTGGCTGGTGGTTCTCCCAGGAGGAAAAACACCTCAGGTGAACCAGTATCCCATGATTCCCACATGGCCCTGCTGGTGCAGGGAGTGTGCTGATGTCCTCTGTGCTTTTGTCTGTGTGTGTCAGTCCCAGCACAGAAAGGGGTTCCTCCAGGCAAGAGAGATTACTCTGGAGCTGGTCCAGGTGCATGCAGAGCCCTGGCACTGGGTCCCTCCTGGCATGGGCACCTTCCTCTGGGACACCACTTTGGGAAATGTGTTGTTTCTTATCTTTTCCTTGCCAGCTTTCAGCAGTTTCTGTGCATGCCCACCAGAGAGCAACCCCAGCACAGGGTTGTTGTCTCCAGAGAGACAGATTGTAGGGTGAGTGTGAGGCCAAATCCATCTCCCCTCATCCTTCCAGCCCTATCACCTCATCCAAAACGTGAGCTGAACAGTGAGTTTAGACCCTCTATGTCCTGGGCAAGAGGAGCAACCCACAGGGAAGGAAGGACATGTTGGAGGAGAGAGGTAGGAGATCCTGGCTGTGTCTTCTACGGCAAACTTGGTGCCATCTCCAGGAATTCATGCCATGGATTAGCAAGGGACATCAATCCAGGATGTACAGGAAACAAGTAAGGGTTGAGACAGAGCTTAACTATTTGGATGGCTGCAAATACAGTGCTTTTTGCAGTTTCCTATAAGTGCATAGACAAATTGTACTCATCTTGGAGAAGCACAGAATCATTTAGTCTCGCAAAGACCTTTAAGATCCTGGAGCCCAACAGACATCCCAGTGGGTATCTTTGATGCTTGAACAGGTAGCTGGGTGTCTTGGTGGGGTTTTGTATGTGAGATTCTGTCCCAGTGTTTGGGGAAGGAGCAGACCCTGTTTTTCGTGTATCCTCAGGCTTTGTGAGCATCATCTCAACCTCAGGGCTGGCAGGAAGTCCCAGGGTAGGCAGTCACAGCTGGGCTTGGGGGTGGGGTTCAGCTATGCGACATCAAATACCTGAACTGAGCAACCTTGTGTCAGGAGGGAGAGGTGGGCAGGACTGGCCTTTCCTGGGATAGACACAGCGCTAGGGACTGAATCTCTTGCTGGAAAGACCTGTCCCTCCCCTCTGTGCTTCCTCTGAGCTGCAGCAGCAGCGTTCACAGGCCAGTGGTGGGTGCCAAGGTCTGTGGCACTGCTGAGCTGCAGCCCCAGTGCCTGCAGAAATGGGCTTTGAAAGAAAGCTGAGGGAAGAAACAACTCCTTGCTATTTTTATCCTTGCACCAGCCCCCGGGGATTTTGATTGACAGGATTAGTTATGAAGCCAATATTATGAGTTTAACTATGAGTGAAATAACACAACTTCTGTGGGAAGCAGAGTAAAAGAGGCAATTATACAGTAGTTTAATAACAGCGCGCTGCTGGCTGGGTAGCTGAAAACTTACAGTTGACAGTAATTAGATTTTTCCATTCTTCCTGTTAAATAGTTATTAAAAATGCAAGAGAAAATAATCTGATTCTCCTTTATTTCGTGCTGTTTTCATGATCCAGTCCATATCCATTTGGCCTTCTGATTGTTCTTTATATGGTTTTAGTATCTGGTATTTAAGACATGCAGAAATGGGACAATGTTGAAAAAATGCAGAAAGCACTTGGAATTTGGGAATGGCAGTAACACTCTTCTGAGCATTAGGAATCCAGGGGATGCTTGAATGGACAGTGAGGGCTTTCCAAATTGACTATGAATAACAGTTGGACTTCTAACCACAGGGGTTATTCCAAATCATTTAAAATTACAGTAAAAAATAAGATGTTAGGAATTAAATCCCCATATACCTGTCACTATAATGTGCCAGCTGTAGATAAGCAGGAGGGATGGAGGGAGGTGCTGTAGCACATCAGTCTGCACTGGTTGCTTGCTCTCCTCATCTCCCTTCTGGGATGGGAGTCCATGCTGTGATGTGATTCTGGGCTTAACTCCCACCTTGGGCTCTGTGCTGGGATGGCAGTCTGAGTAGTGAGGGTGTTTGTTGGCTGGCAAAGGGCTGGACTTGGACAAAAATCTGTGAGGTCCCTCAGATCTGCAGGGCATCTTCTCTTCCCACTCTTTGCTGGTCTTCCACAGCCCTGCAGTGCTGGGATTTGTGCCCTGCAGTGCTGGGGCTGTACAGGCATCTCATGTCCCTGTTGCTCACATCCCAAAGGATGCTTCCTTGTCTGCTGCCCTCCTTTCAAGCGCTGCCCTCCTTTCAAGCACTGCCCTTTTTTTGTTTTGTTTTGTTTTTTTTTTCTTTTTTCCTCTATGTCTAGACAGCAATAAGTTTTCTCTTATGGCATAAAAATGTGAATTACTTTAGAAATACGCAGTTGTTAAACTTGCTGGGTGAAACTTAATGAGCCAACAAATGTGCGGTATTTGGCTGCTTATGATCACAGCTTGAAAGTGCAGCACAGCACAAAGGGAAGAACTCTGAGGTTTGCCTTCACCATTGAAAGCTCAGGATGGGATGTTTGCTTGGAGATTAAAAGTATTCTTCCTTTTGCTCTCCTTTAATGTGAAAGATCCCAGTATGATAAATGGTATCCCGGTTGTGATGTTGTGCAGGGAATTTAATGTGAGGTGGTGTTTTGCAGCTCTGGTGCCTGGTGGGATCTCTGACACAAAATAAATACATTCTGTGGCAGCACACCTGACCTCACAGCACAGCGTGTCTCTGATTTTATTGCTTTTACTCTGTCATGGCAGGAGCATCACAGTTTAAGGTCACACATGTGTTTCAGTTTTAAAGTATTGTGGAGGTGCCCAGAGCTGATAGCAGAGCAAAGGCCACCTCCAGGTTTGCCTCTACCCTATTTGGTTCCACCAGTCGAAGAAACCCGCCATGATTATGGCAGATGCAAATGCTCCAGATGGTACTGGGAAAAGTGCAAATGAAAGATTTGATTTCGGCCCTTCCTCACTTTAATAAAACCCTGTTTGTCTCTCTGGTAGAGCCAATTTTTTTTATGGGGCTTTTAAAAACTTTTCCCCTCTCTCCTTTTGTTTTTTTCTTTTTAATTTTTTTTCCTACCCCTACCTCTGAGCCTGTGCCTTTCAGCTCCTCCCTGTGTCCCTGGGAGTTGTTCTGCTGGTTGTAACAGTCTGCCATCCAAAGTGGGTACCTTCCAGCATATTTTTCTGGTGCTAGTCTTTAAAAAGTGGATATAATCTATTAATGACAGTGTCAGACTTTCTGTGTTGGGGCTTGTTGCCAGGTAGTGAGTACTGCATGGGGTCTTGACACCTGTACATGCACTGGTGAAGTGCAAACTTTTACTGTGTGCTGTAAGACATATTCCCTCATGTTCTGGGTTCCCCCTGGCCCTTGTGTGAGGGACAGGGACAGCTCAAAACAGCTGGTGCTGCTCTTGGGCTGTGTCTGCTGCTCCCAGAGGCATCATTTGTCTGCAGAGCTCTGGTGGAAGACTGAGAGGCTGGAAGGAGTCACCTTCTGGGGCTGGTCCAACCCATGGGCCACTACCTGGACCTAATTTTAGCTTGGGGGGATGAGGGAGAGGAGATCTGTCATCTCCCCCCACAGTTCCATCTGGAATGGCATGTGTGCTGCCAGGTGTGTGCTGTGCTAATGCTCACACAGTGCCCAAGTCACCACCCTCTATTAGCTTTTTCCAGCACATTTCCTTGATACAAAATTAGATCCATTTTGCAAATTGCTGCTGCACTAGTAATAGAATGGAAGGGGTATTTTTGTTAGTTTTCTTTCTTTCCTCCCCCCTTTTTTTTTCCACTGGAGTAAATCAGGAATAAGTCAACAGAATCAAGCCCTTAGTGCTTGCAGCAACATGCTCATTTAAATTGGATGCAAGAGGGTGTCTGTGTTTACATTTGGCCTGCCAAGAATCTCTGTTTCAGAAACTGGCTTACATAATATGTCAAAATTGGTTTACTCATTAGCATTGCAAACTGCGTGAAACAAGCCGCAGATTGATAAACTCGCACCAATATTTGCATCCGGATCTGAGTGGCACAGGGGGAGGGGAAGTTCATTAGGAAATGTTCCATTTCCACAAGAAAAACAAGTGGTTTCCAGTTATAGATCTCAGACTTAGTTAATTTTCTGTCTTCCCAAATTTAAATAAAGATTGAGAGGGAAATGTGAAAATCTCTGTTGGCAAACAGGCAGCCTATCTTAATATTCCCTGTACTGCAGGTTTGTTTACAGCAGGGGCTCCAGGTAAGCTGATTGTCCTCTCCCAGCTGGGGCTCCGCCCCTCTGCCATGCTCCAACCTTCTTGGACACCACTGCTGCCTTGATTGATGCAGCACAGGTGGGATGGACACTTTAATATTATTAATTAACTTTCCCAAATGTGGAGTGATCACTGATGCAGTAGCATGGTCCAAAGGGCCTTTGGTGGTGCTGCCTGTTCCTGGCTTTACCTGGGCAGGGCAGGGGAGCAATCCAGCCTTGGGCAGAGCTGAGGACCCTGATGTGGGAAAGCTCCAGCTCAGGTGCTCCATGATGAGACTGATGAAATTCCATCTCCGCAGTGCAATGTGTGGTTCTAGAGGTGTCTGTAAACCTGCACACACACACAGAAGCAGGCATGAACAGGGGTTCTGGGGTAGTGTGAATAAAGCAATGGAGCAATGGTCTACGGGTACTTAGTGCCTTTGGGCTTCTGCTGTGTGGGTGTTGGATACACCATGGTGAATTGGGGGATGGTGGGAAGAGACAGCAAAAAGTGGTGGGGAGCCAGATATTAGGAGAATTTTCTTCACTGAAGGGTTAGCCAAACCTTGGAATGGCTGCCCAGAGAGGTTGTGGAACCTCTGTCCCTGGAAGTGTTCAAACACTGCGTGTGTGCTGCTTAGGGATGTGGTTTAGTGGTGCACTTGGCAGTGCTGCATTAAGGACTCTGTGATCTCAGGGGTCTTTTCCAACTTCTGTAATTCTGAGCTGTGCTCATGCAGATGCCTTCCCTGAGTCTTGCTGTGTCTGGGGATAAGTCTGCCTGTCCTGTTGCTGGTGTCACTGCATCCCTTTCAGCAACACTGGCCATGAACCTTGCATGAAGTTGATGCAAATCTGTTAGACTGCATTTCAGTAGTACCTGAAGTAGTTTGGGGCTTAAATCCCTGGAAGTTTTTTCATTTGTTTTGAAACTCCCAACTCAGAAGAATCATAAGTAAAAAGTGCTGCTCTGACACAGCACAGAGATACGGCATAGTCGTGCTGGTGTTGGCAACAGCTCTTCTTGTGCTTGGTGATGCTGAGTCCCCCATCCAGTATTTCAGCTGGATTATTGAAAAGGAATCTAATAAAGCTGGAGAAAGGACCAGGCTGCGATGATGCAGGGTCTGCTGCAGTCTGATAAGTGTTTTGCCTTGTCAGCAAACACCGGCACGTTCACTTTCAGCAGTGTTATTACTGATCCACAGCATTCATGGTGTGTTACCAGTTAGGGGAAAAGGCAGCCCTTGTTTCTGTGTCCTGTGGAGTCTGTGTTACAGTGCAGTTTGGAGGAGATGTGACTGGACAGGTCCTCCTCTGCTGCAACGTGCTCTGGCTAAAGCTGCATCCCTACATCCCACACAGGTGCCCAGGTGTGCACATATTTTAGAAGGCTGAGACATTCCAGATCTCAGCTCAGCAAAACCCTTTAATGTATGTTTTTCAAAGTTTTCAGAAGATTTTAGTGAGTTTAAGTAAGCAGTTGTTAGCTGTGGGAGGGGAAAATACATTTTCTCACTGGAAAATGAAATGAGAGGTGTTTGCATTTCACTTACTCTCACACCTTGCAGCTAGAGGTTGGTCACCATGAGATACAGCGCATTTGAGTGCCAGCTGGAGAGCTGCATGCAGTGAGAAGGCCAGGAGCGGTGAGATGCATCAGCTGGGGAGCTGAGGCAAGCTGAGTATCCTCCTGACATTCTCCACCCATGTGCACTCGCAGCTGGAGGAGAGCTCCCAGGGCTGGGGGAGAGCCAGCATCACTCTCTGTGCTGATGCAGTGGGTGGTAAGTTTTGTGTGGTCCTTGGTCACCTTTGACTATGTGGAGCCTGCACATGACTGCAGAGTGCAGCTCCTGCCTGCATTTATAAGGCATCAAAGGGCTGCTCACATTGCAGGGGGAGGCAAATGCTGCCCAGCTCTGCAGACCAAAGTCACTGTGGTGTTTAATCTTCGTGGCCAGGGCTCAGGCAGTGTGCAGGTAGCTGGTGAATGTTTTTGTGCATGTTAAAATGCACCAGGCAGCAGAACAGTGCTTCAGCCTGAAGAACTCTGAGCATCACAGCAGCTCCTCATTACAGCATCCAGCAGCATCAGGCTGTATCTGCTGGAAACACAGGGCCACATCGGCAGCAGTTGACATCTGTCAGCCTGGCTGTGCAGCTCCTGATTGTGGGAAAGGGGCCCGGAGTACTGTCATAAAGGATTGTCAGAGCCTCCTCTGTGCCTGGATTATGCTAGAAGTGCCAGTCCCCAACAGATAAAGTCGATTATCAGATTAATTCGGCCTCCCTTCTTTTGTCTTCAGGATTTTCCCTGTGAATTCCAGCACTTACTGTAATTCCCAAGCCCCCGGGGAAACGCAGTTGTGCTCCAATTTTGCAGTGCAGAGAACTTTTGTCACCCCACAGGTGTACCAGCATGTAACTTCTGTGTCCTAATAAAAGGGAGATTTGCCTTTTGTCACATGTATTTGTAAATGTTTGATGCTGTGGGTAGAAAAGAGGGTAGAACAGTGATCAGCTCAGCACTGATCAATAAACAGCACAGTATGGTTTAGTCTTGGTTATACCGAGTAGTGTTGGGTAAGGGCAGAACAGACACCTTTCCAGGAGGGATCCATGGATCTGTTCCTGCTCTTAACATGCTGATATCCTGAACAGAGCAGAGCAGAGATGTGGGGCTGGCCTGAAACCCCTCTTGTGAGGAGGTTTTCTGTGACAAGAAGTTTATGTGTAGCTGCTGGGGGGAGCAAATGTGGCACCTTCCCAAGGAAGTGGTGTTCAGCTGCCACTGATGTGTCCAGCTCACAAACAGGTGCCTGAGCTCATCCCCTGATACATCCTCCTCCTCCCAACACATATGTGGCACAGCAATGGTTTTGTTTGGGTGAATTAACAGCACAAAAATTCTCCCTCTTGGTGCAAGGCAACCCATGGATTTCCCACTGGTTTTCCGTGATACACGGAAAGGGACGAAAGCTCAAGTTCCAGGGGGACGCTTTGAAGGTCTGGTCCTGTGCAAGCACAGGGTGAGCTCAGCACACATTAAGGTATGGGAGACTTGAGAAGTCTTTTCCCTCTTCTGGGTGGGGTCCTTGCTGCAGCTGCAGGGCAGCTCTCTGAGGTGCAGTGAAAGGCATCTCAAAATGAAACAGCGTCCAAACAGCCCCCAAACCCCACAATGAAGAAGTGCTGCTCCAATGACAGTTTGGAGGATCTTCAGGCTTTTTCCAACTTCAGCCCAAGATTGTGAGCTGATTCTTTTCTGTGGAGCACACAGGAGGCCCAAAGCAGTGCTGCATTAGCAGAGGGTGGGAAGGGGCTGCATCTCACAGCCCACCCTGCTGGTACCTGCACACAGCAAAGCAATCAGCCCCTCGCCAGGGGGAAAGGGTTTCTCCACTCAGGCTGTGTGTAGTCAGTGTCTAATAATATAAGCATTTTGCCATCCCTCCGCAAACAAGTCTGAGGCTGCTGCCTGATTGGTATATCATCCCACTTTCTCTCAGCATTGATTTTCTTGCTCTCCTTATTTGCTTCATAAAAAGCGAGGCAAGGAGCTGATGCTCGCTTGCTCCCTCTCCCTCCCTCTCTCTCTCTCTCTCTTTCTCTCTCCCTCTCTCTCTCTCTCTCTCTCTCTCTCTCTCTCACTCTCCTGTGAGAAGCTTTTGGGAGCCTTTATTTTTAGTATGAGACAAACCTTGCTTTATTTCAGGAGACGCAAGTTGGATTATAAATCCTTTTGTAAATGTGTATGGTGATATTTGCTCCGGTAAGTTATATGCATCTCTGTTTATTTGTGTAACTGCACTGGCTGGGGAAGAAGTGGGTTTTTTAAGGAATCATGAAGCCCACAAAATTGTGTTTAGGCTTGGTTTCTTTGTAGTCTCATGCTGAGCCAAACTGTTCTGTGATTTTTAGATACGTTAAAATATTTTCAATTTGTATTTGGCTTTGCAGAGAGGGATGACTGCTTTGAAAACTTGTTTTGCACTTCATTTTACTGCAGGAACATGGACAATGATGATTAAAGGGAAAAGGAATTCTTATTTATTGTGTTCCTTCTGGCATTTTAAATCAAAGGTGCCTCCAAAAAAATGCTGCAGTATTTGATAGAAAAAAAATCAGTAAGAGCTATTTAATATTGATCAAGTGAAGTATGAAATCTGTCTGCCTATTACCTCAGATCAATCTAAAGTATGACAGCTTGGCAGCAACATGCTCGGCATCAAAATATGTTAATGAAATAAAGAAAATCTTTAATTAAGAAAATAGATTACTTTTCAGAGCATAACATCATTAGTACAGGTCAATAGACTGTTGCTCTGACTTTCTGCTCCCTGCCTTTGCTTTCACAGCTCAGCAGCCTCATTCCTCAGCCCTCTTGGTTAACTTGGAGACCTCCTTGTTACCTGTGAATAACAGCGAGGTGCAGTTATTTCTCTCTTCCCATCACAGCTCCTCGTGAGCTTTCCAGTCAGCACAAATTAGGGACTGTGATAGTAGGTCGAGGAAAGCAAGATATATACCTTTAATACTTTCAGAATACCTAAACTTGAGTTTCGGCATTATATTGATTCATTTACTGACACTTTAATTCTCTCAGACTTGAACTGTTTCCATGGGAGTCAACAGCTTTAGTGCTCCAGAACTCTTTAACAACTCCAGCTGTAGCACAAGTTGGAGCTGCTATGAGAACATATTTGAGTATGTATCTGCTCAGAAAATCAACAGATTAAACCTAGAATAGTCTGCTATTCTCATGATACCAGGGTATGCTAATAGATATATGAAGTGTACTTTAATAAGATGTTAGAAGGCTGTAACTGAGTTTATTAAACCCACAGGAGAAGGTAAGGATGTTGTGTAAGCCCAAAATAACTCTTCTAAAATGTGAGAGAAATTTTAGATTGGCAATAACTGCTTAGTCATTTTTAAGCTGCTTTTGGACAGCTTTAATTATCCATCACCCCCCCCTTTCTTTTTTTTTTTTTTTTCCATGTAATAGTTCATGTGCCTTCTCACCTGCTTGAAGAGCAGCTGATGGGAATATTTGGTGCTGTTCCCCTCAGCAGTGGCTCACAGGCTCTGCTGGGTCTGTGCCCTGGCTGGGCTGAGCTGATGCTGGTGCACAGCATCCTGTAGGCAGCCAGGGCATTCCACAGGCCAGCCCATGTGCTTTGTTCCTGAAAATGTAGTTAATAAGCATTCAGTTCAGAGCCTTTCTGGTGTTTTTGTGATTGCTGTTTCGTAAGGACCATGTAGTTAATAAGCACTCAGTTCAGAGGCTTTCTGTGTTTTTGTGATTGCTGTTTCATAAGGACCATATGTATTTAGAGCAGCTGCATAGCTTGAATGTGTGTGCTTGGCACAGAAAACATGGTACATAAAATGTGCTGTGTGCCACCATGTTAGAGAGCAAGGTACCTACCAATAATTGTCTTTTTCAGTCTTTTAGCTCCTCAGGTGTGGAGGGTTTGGGTATGTGAGCAATGCACATCTCACACACTTTCTAAGCATAATGCTGCTTGCCTGAGGACAGTGTTGGGCATTTCTAACGTTGTTCAGCCCCGATATCTGGCTCAGTCCTTGAGGTGAGCAGGGCAATGGTCAGAGACCGTGTTTGGGTGACCCAGGAGGGGAGGGGGCTGAAAAGCACAGTTCCTGCTCCTACCTTGCAAAACTAAAGGCCTGTTTTTTCTGTGCCATATAACTCATCATAGCAGGGGTGCCAGACTGCCCTGAAGCCGGGTTGTGGTTTATTAAGGAAGGCAGTTGATCTCATCCTAATAGCTTTGAAGCAGGAAAAGTGGCTTGAAATGGCTGGTTTGACTGCAGGCAGGGGCATGTCTCATCCCTGTCCCTGAGGGCAGGTTGCTAGCAGCCAAGGGACTTAAGGCACAAAGTAAAAATGTGGTTAAGTATATTGCTGCAGGACTTTCTCTTGGCACAGGAGCTTTTGGCTGAGCAGAAATGATCCCTTCAGCCCTGCATCTCTATAGGGTATGGCTGACACAAACTCAGGGGGACAGGTGAGCTTGCCCTGCTCATCCTGTCATACAGACAGAAGTCTTCAGTGTTCATGGGGTTTTGTTTCTGTCCTTTTGCCCATCCTCAATCTACAATGTGTGGTGATCCTTCAGCTACTTGGTGGTAGCAGGTCTGGGGGCAGCTACTCCCCAGCCCAGTACCACTGACCACCACTCAGCTCTCAGACCTTGGAGCAGCCTCCATCACCTCCCCAGGAGTGTGGTACCCACTCTGCAAGATGACTTCAGGCTGATGTGCAAACTAGGCTCGGTGCAACTGCAGGGACAGGTTCACAGCACGGTGCTTTGCAAGCCTTGGGACTGAAAATTTGAGATTTGTGCCAATGGGATGGAGGCATCACTGTCCCCTGCTAAGGGGTGCATCAGTGTTCGAAAGGGGTTTGAAACATTATTTTAGGGGTGTTTGGATCCCAGGAGCTTAATTTCCTTTGAGACCTGTCTTCCTGGCTGCTCCTCTAGCAGCTCAAACAATTCCTAGAGAAATTCCATAAAGCCTTTAAGAAATTGATTTCTTAAATATTTGGCTCCTTCTGAAAGTCTGATACTCTTTTTTATAGCCAAGTCCTTGGAAGATGTAATGAGTACTTCCTTCACCTCTGTTGATCCTGCTCAGATCAATGGAAACTCTACAGGGGGAAAGGTGTTTGTATTGATATTGGGTAGCAACTGCCTATCAGTGCTGGTGATGGCAGGTGATACTTTATTCTACAGGTTACTCTTGATTAAAAGTTTCTATAGAATTATATGACCATTTTTTTCCAGGGAATTTTTCTGTGAACATATGGTAGATAACAACCTAAGCTGGAGTTTGGTTTTTCCAGATTTTGTTTGTGGGCTCTCTTTCCCTCAGCAAGCTAAGCACAAGTAGTTTCAAACATTGTGAATCTGACTTGTTTGTGCGTGGTGGGCTGGAGACTCAGCCCAGCTGGCCTGAGCAGAACTGTGGTCTCTGGGTCCCTCCTGAGCATGAGGTACCACTGTGGGATGCAGGCATTTGGGAGCTGTGCCATGGGAGGGGCCACGTTTCTGTTCAGTGCCACTCCTTCATCCCGAGCCAGTGTGGGCAGCCTGATGGGAGATGAAGAGATGAAGCTGCTGCCTGCCAGCGCTGCAGTGTCCCTACACAGGGGGCAGGCTTGCTGGAAGGGCCCAGGGGACATGTAGATTGTGGTGGCACAGTGCCAGCCCTGGAGAAGCTGGAAGGGCCCATGGGTGCGTCTGGGCTGCAGGAGGGACTGGGGCTGGGGACACACCCCCCTGTAGAGCTTGCTCAACCTTTATTTCCTTCAATGTCCAGTGCAGATGAAGGGTCAGGCTCTGCCTGTCTGTAGTTTGCAGATGTAGCCAAAAGGTTGTAAAGAGCCTTTGCACCTGCAGTGAAACTCTTTGGTAAATGAGTTCAGGGGCTAGAGACGTGACAGTACTGTGAAACTCTTCAGCAGTCCCCTTCTGTCATGTGCCACCTTTTATTTTGGAGGGGAAAAAAAAGAGGCAAGGAAAGAAAATGAGAAAGACGTGAGACAGGTGATCAGCATGGGGTATTTGCAGTGCTGTGCCTTCCTTCTCCTCTCTTTTGTCAAAGCCCTGTGTGTGTGTCAGGGCTGTCTGTCCGTCTGTTCGTGCACAGGCTGGGAGGGTGGCAGAGCCCTGCACCACCTGAGTGCTGTGCCTCATCTGTCACCGACAGTCACCGGCGCTGTGGCAAAGCAAATATGCTGCAGCAGGCCATAAAGCTGTAAACATATGGGCACTAACAACAGATTAAGTGAGTGATTTAGTCTAAGGGGCTTGGTAGATTACCATAAAATGTATCTTAATTAGAAAAGCAGAGTCGCACAGAGTCAATGAGGACAAAACGTCTCTGTTCTGTTGGCAGCAGTGAGTGTCCTGTCCGTCACGCCGAGGGATGTGGATGGTGATGGATGCAGGTCATGCCCACTTTGGGGGCTTTCCTGGGGTTTGCCCAATTCAGCCCTGAGTGCAGGCTGCCTTCTTGCTTAATTATTTGTTCTGTGACCAATGAGACCATCCTGTGAGTTGCTCAGAATGAGTCTGATGGTGGACTCAGGTTCCTTTAAAAGCATTAACAAACCAGAAACTGCTGAAGGGGAAGGAAGAGAACATTTGAGTATTTTCCTTAAAACTCTGTACCAGTACCCAAAGATACATCTAAGTGTTTGCTGTGTATAGTACAGCTAGTCCCAGATAAAGGATTGGGGCTTCTAAGTGCTACCATAACACAAATAATTAATAAGTCTATCTCCCTCACTGTGTCCTTATCTTTTCAGTGGCCATGGCCATAATTAGCTTTCACCTGATTCTAAGTTTATAGCATGTTGAATTGCTTTTTCCATTCTGCTTGTGTTTTCTCTGCTTCCTTATTTTAGTGGTCCTGGCTTTATTCCATAGGCCAGAGTAATAGATTAAAAAAAAGCTGGATATTCATCTCCAGCAGTGCAGATGTAAAGATTGCAACAGCCAAAAACATATTGATGCATTATTGGTTTTGTACAAGTGTCTGTTTCTTTTCCGGGGTCTGGGAGGATTTGGAGTACGTTGAGAAGTGGCACAGAAGATTTGCAGCAGCTGCTGGATGCTGAGAGAAGGGGAAGGATGAGTGGTTGTCTCGGAATTAAATATTTTGAACCATGAAGGAAATGGAGAACATTCAGGAAAGATTTTTGAAAGTTTTTTCTCTTTGTGTTTCGAAGCAGGTATGGGTACAGATTTCAGGGAACGTGAATTAAGGGGTGTGAATAAAAGGAGAAGGCAAGAGGTGTGGAGCACAGGAGCAGGAGGATGTAGGGGAACCAGACAATTTAACCTGTCCAGATGAAGTGTTTCAGAGCTAGTGAGATAAGGACAAGGTTGTTAACATTTCCTAAATATGTTGTGTTTAGGTATTGCTTTTTATGATTCAAGTGTGGGAAGGAGAGCAATACCATCTCTGGGGACAGTATGAGAGGAGTGGCAGAAAAGAAGAGAAGAGGAAGGTTTTAATTTTAAAAATGTTTCTTGCTCAAAATGTTCCTTGTGAATTCCCAGAGCTCAGCAAAGCAAACGTTCATTTATAGCCCATCATCTTAATTATTGAAAAATAAATTATTTTTACCATGTGGGCTGATATTTAGCCAGGAGCAAATTCTTATTCCAGCCTTTTGCACAGAGGTGGGTGTTGAGGTCAAAGCCAGCTCCATTGGATTTTTCCATCCAAAACTGGCTTGAGATGAGGCATTGGGCTCCCTGTTTGGAGACAGAGCCAGGGCAGGTGACTGGCAGCAGATGACACCAGATAGTTACATTGGAGCCTAGGGAGCTGAGAGGAAGCTACTAATGGCCTCTGATGAGCATGGACGTGATAATAATGAGGTTAATGCCCTTTCATTCACCCAGAAACATCTTCAGGAATGTATAATCCCTGCTAGTCAATGGGCAATCATTAGGTCATAAATAATACAGCGTGATTGAAGGACAAGAGCCTTTCCTGTAATAATCATTTTCCATCAGTGCTGACCCCGGGAGGGTTTGGTTGCAGCCCCCTCGCTGTGCCACGCTGCAGGGACCCAGCTGTCTGAGCATTTTCTGGTCAGAGGAGTGCTCCAGCCTCTCAGTTCTGCGGTGTGCATCTGTCACCAGAGCAGGAAAATTCTCCTCAGGAGCCCAGGACCACAGAGTAGTGCTGGGAAAGGAGCTGCAGCTAATGGGAAGAACAAAGGCACAAATGAGGCGAGGAAGCAGTTCCAGGAGCCATCAGGGAATGTTGCCAAGGGACAGTGGTGCCCGGTGGTGATGCTGGGAGAGCTGGGAATGGGGCTGAGCTCCCTGGCTGGGAGAGGTGCCTTGTTCCAGCCCAGGGCAGATGTCGTGCACACCTTGTACAGCGCTGCTTTTGCAGCTGGGTTTGTGGTCCCTGCCCTGCAGTGCTGCAGTGTGGCAGAGCCTTGGTTGTGGTTGAGTCTCTGCCTATATCTCCCAGCTGGGGTTTAAAGACAATAAGTTCAGGGGCACTTTCCCTTCACAGAGTGCTTCCCATGTGTGTATGTCACTCAGCCATAATGTAAATCCCTGTGATTATTAGATGGAGTAAATCCTACTCAGTAATAACTTGGATCGTGCTCTGTATACATTTATATTACATTATGGGCCATTTTAAGCCCAGATGCTTTTGAACCCACCAAGCAAAAGAGGAAACGAGAAGCCATCCAACCTTTTTTAAATTTTATAATTGTTTACACTTGTTACACAATAAATCCCATATAATCAGGCTGTAAGGTCTGCACAAATCCTGTTTTCTGGAGGGAGCAGAAACAGTTACATTTATGCATTAATCTGAGTGTTTGCTGGGTTGTTGCACATTACCTGTTAATAAAATGAGAATTGACTGGACCTATTAGAAAAGCTCTCTTGTACCTCTGCATGGCTTTCCATGGTTTTGCCTACGGTGGTCACACGTGGTTGGTGCCAAAGCAGCTGATGAGACAAGAGGAAGGGGACACAAACTGGGAGTGGCTGCTCTCCAGGACTCTGGGCACTTGTGATGCTCTGGGAACTGTCACAATGTGGATCCTGGTAGAGACCACCACGGTTGGCTTTGTTGTGGTTTATTTTGCTGGAAGTCTAGGATGAGAAAAGCTCCCAGGCCCAAAAAGGAGCACATCTTGCTGCAGTCACATATGTCACAGCATGACTCATTCAGGGATTATATGTACAAATCTAAACGTTGTCTGTCCAACTTGGCTCCCACGTCCTTAAATGAAGAGGGCACAAAGGGGAAGTTGTGGAGGCTGCAGAGGAGGAGCCATAACCTCCAGGCTGCTGTACAGCCAGAGGGGAAAAGGGCTGCAGGTATGTCTGTGATACATCCCAAATGAAGCCACGTACACCCAGTATTTACCCCAGGTACTCCTAAGCCTGTTTGCAGCACCTGTCGGTGTCTTTTGTTTCATGGAAGACACATCACCAATGTATCGATGTCCATGTGCTGAAAGCAATTTATACAATAAATTTAAAAAACCCTCAGGTCCTTTTAAATGCTTACCACCAACCTTTGACTAATGGTTAGAAGTGCTGGGAGAGCTTGGCAGCTCTGCCTAGCTTGTGTAAGTATCTTTGTACTCCAACAGCTTTTCACTGAGGCCAAGAAGAGATGCTCTGTATGTGTCTCTATTTTCTGCCTGTTAACTCTTGCATGCATGCTGCAAACCTTAGCATTAGCTTTCAACTTTGTGGCTGACCCATTAAATACTGGATGAAACAGCTTGCATTACATTTTGAACTTAATAAATAGGAAAGGCATTACACAGATTCTGTCTGGCCATCTGGAGGAACAGTGTTCTTTACCCCAACGAATGGCTATCTAATCATCTCATATACAGTTGGGCTTTATTCTATTAAAATATAATAAGAAAAGACTACCATACCATTATTTGGTAGAGCTAAATGGGATTTTTAGAATGATCAATGGAAGATGAATGAAAAAGATAAAGGTTTTCTTCAAAGCAAAAGAGAGAAAATTGTCTCCATGGGATTAAAATATTGTATAACCAACTTATTATAAAATGATCGTTACTTACTAAAAATACCCCAATTTCATTTCCATAAATATTTCCATTAAGAATCAAATCAAGTTTTTTTGTTGTTTTTTTTTCTTGGTTTTTTTTTTTTTTTCCATTAAAAAATGCTAAGCATTAAGTGAAGTGTTGTGCTTTAAACAGAGCATGCTATGGGGTTCCTGCCTTCCTGCCTGCCCTGGGGCCAGGTCTTTCCATCCAGCTGGTGGCATCAAGAGCTGCTCTTTGTGGGTGCTCTAAAATGCCAGACAGAGGTTCACTGCAGTAGACAGCCTCATGAAGACCCCACAGCCCTGTAGGGAAGTCGTGGAGCAGCTTGGTCTCCTCCAGGTGGATGACAGTGGCACATGTGGTTCTTCATGCCCAAACTTTGAGTTGCTCCCTCATCCCTGGGGATTTCACTCCACACAGACCAGGCTGGGCTGGCACAGGAGCCTTCTTAGTAAAGCTGCTGTTTATTTATGAGGTGGGGACAGTAAATCCCAGCAATCAGCGAACTGTGGCTTTAGGGTTTGTTTCTCAGCAGGAGCAGAATATATATCAGCTTTCTCACTGTATAGCTGTTGGAGGAAAATGACTCCAGCTAGTTGTCACGCCCCCAGAACTGCATCAGCTGCGATGCTATCCACCTCCAATTCATCAGCCAGTCAAGTTGATATAATTAGGAATCCCAAAGTCAATAATCTGATAATCTCCAGTGCACAAAGGCTTGTATGTAGGAGAAGTGATTCCAGGAAGTCTGCGGCTCAGATCAGCGCAGGAAAAATGCCAGATTTTGAAAAAGAAACAGGCAGAGACCCAAAGGAGAGAGTGCTTCCTAATCCTTCACTGGTGACATATTTTGGGTCATCAGTTCTGCAGTAAATGTTTCCCATACAGTCGTTTAGTGCCTTCCAACCTTCCCTTTACAGTTTTAACAATAATGTTCAATTACTGGTTCTGCCCTATAAATAAATAATCTCAGTTTAACGAGACACTCTGCTGGGTGAGCGGTGCTGGCTACTGGGGGACATCTCCAGAGCCCTCAAAGCACTGTGCTCCCTCCTTGCTCCACACATGCTCCTCTTGGCCACAGTAGGAAATGTAAGGCAATGGAACATTTGGCAAAGGTTTTGCAGCCTCTCTGTTTATGATGGTATGGAGAAAGGGAGGTCTCAGATCCAGAAATGATGCCAGAAAAACAGGTCTGCTTTTAAAACACTCTGAAACGTAAAATGACTAATATTAGCGCAGGCGTTTTGAATATTTCAGGTTGCTCTTGAAAAGTGTCAATAGTTCCCCTCAGCTTTCCAGTGTTAGAGCAGGAGTAGGGGAGTGGGGGAACCTCTTTGGGAAAACATCCAGCAGGTTCATTCCCATTTTCCTTCCTTGGTGCCAAGAGAAAGTGTTGGAGACCAAACCGCATAGTGAACTGCATCCTTCACAGCCTCTTTTTGGCCACCACAGCTCCAGGCAAGACGAACACTTTAATTTTAAGATCTTGCCCTCCTGGAGGACCCACCAAGGAGCCCTCAGGCAGAGCAGGTTCTCTGCTTTACAGCGGGCTAGTTTTGGGGTGCCTCCCCAGCATGGCTTTGTCCTGTCAGCCAGCAAGTTCCCACAGGCTGCTGTACAGGGCAAACGTGCTCCCAGAAAAAGCAAGTGGTTTATATAGAAGTTTCATCAATTTTTTATGACAGTGTTGGCTTCCTACTGGGATGTTTCAGCTATGACATGCGCCACATAAGCCTTTTAACTTGCCTTGTCAGGAGCTGTTCTGCCTCCCCTGGTGTGCAGAGCGAGCCTGTTGCTCAGCAGGCATTGAGGGGAACTGTCACGAAGCCAAACAGGGAGAAGTGATAGGAAGACATCCTATTTTTCCCTTCCACCGTGGGATGAGTGGTGTCCAGGGTCACATGCTGAGGCACTACCAACTGTTTAATTCACAGCTGGGACTTGGCTCCCTCAGGGCATCACACACCCCAAGCCCCTGGGCACTGGGTTGGGAAATGAAGGAACCAGCCTTGAGTCTGGATAAATACAGCACCTGAATGCTGAATTACAGGATTCACTGCCATTGCATTGAAACCTGGCATCAGGAGAAGGGACGTGGTCCCATAAATCGTATGATGAACCTTTCCCTGCCCTGTGCTGGTGTGAGGAGCAGTGTTGTGCTCTGCTGGGTATTACATTGCTATTTTTTCTCAAAGTGCTAAGGAGCCAACTGGTCTTTAAAACATGCTTGTCTAATTTGACAGAGAAGGGTGGTTTTACTGTTGCACAGTACTGTAATTTCTGTTGGTTAAATTGTACTGTAGGATTATACTTCTTTACAAAAATATACCTACAGTCCAGGCCAAGGCTGGAGGTCAGAGAGGTAATATCAGCATATCAGGATCTGGGAATGGTGGTAATCACAGAAACTCACTGCCTTGTCAGCGCTGTGTAGGAAACCATGAGGAAGAAAGATGATCAGGCTAGACTGGACAAGACATGTGCATTGCTCCAGTCTGTGCTGAGAAGCACAAATATTGTTCTTTCCCCTCCCTCCCTTCCTTCAGTCTGTGGCCTCACTGGGTGGGTTGGTAACTGCTCCTATGGCACACACTGAAGTTGTGGGATGCTTGATGTGTCATCCCACATGGAATGTGGGCCACTGATCCATGCTGGGGACAGGCATTTTTCATTTCCCTGCAAGGGTCCAGGCACATGTGAAGTCACCAGCCTCCCCCCTGTATAACAGTGGCAAGGCAACAGCTGCAGCTGCAGGAGGGATGGGGATCAAGGAGAAAGCAGGGTTTGTCCTGCTCCTACTCCTGTGGGCAGGAGTGGCCTGGCACAGGCAGGGCAGCAAGGATTTGCTGCCTCAAGGGCACCATGTTTCTCCCATTCCTGCTCCAGGGGAGCCAGGCACAGGACTGGCTGTCAGGCCTGAGTCTTGTCAGGGAGCAGCCAAGGGATAACCAGAGGTAACTGCACGTGGGGAGATTTATCTCATGTGAAGGGGAGAAGCAGGATGTGTGCACACTTGCACATAGGCCTGGTGCTGAGTGTGGATTTATAGGCAAAGAGTTAATAGGAACATGGGGAAACACTTTTCCTTTCTCCATAAACTTTTCAATTTCAGAGCAGCGAGATTCAATAAAATTATCTCACAGATGGATGTTTTATTGAATCTGGCCCATAAAGGTCCCATTATGGAGTTTGCAACTGCCATTTACACAAATCCTGCTATAATAAAATACAGTGGTGTTTACAGTATTCCTGAAACGGACACAGAATTACTATGTGCACAAAAAAAACAGCTAGTAATTCTTGGCTTATTGCTCTGGGCACTCCTTTGACAACACAAAGCAGCACAACTTGGTGGAGGGGTGGGGAGAGGGGAAATGCAGAGATAGGAGGAGAAGAATTATGCTGCTGCTTGGCCATGATACTCCTGGGAAATGCCATTGATTTACAGCCCTCACTCTGCACTCCCGTGATGGAAACTGTAAATATGCTTCCTAAAGGTTCTTCATGTCCTCAGCATGCAGCTGTGGGGCCTGGCTGGGCATTGCTGGCAGCTGGATGATCCCAGCCATCAGCAGCATCTGATCCAGCCACAGCAGGGAGCCAAGCCTGAGCTGGCTGAGGCATTGCTGAAGTTTGGCAGAAAGATCTGCAGTATGGTGCTTTTCCTTTTCCCAGCTGCCTTGTGGGTGCTGCCTGGTGCTTGGAGCAGGGTGTGTGCTGGGTAAGGGTGGGGGCTGGTGGTTGTGCCTGGAGGGGTTTGCTGAAAATCTTCTGGTGAAGAGCTGGTTGTGTGGCTGAAGGGTGAGTAAAGGCTGCGTCTGAACTGTCTGAAGGACCAGGGCTCCAGGTGCTTGAGTCTGCCATCAGAGATGCTGTCAATACAGGAGGTGAAAACCTGGGAATTCTGGAGGAGATACTTCCTGGGAAGGAATAGCCTGAGATGTGTTTTGGGCATGGCTCTGTGCCCTTGGTGAGAAAACATGATGACGCCCATTATGCTGATTCCTAATGCATGATTAAAGGAGATGCATTTCAACTGCACCTCTTTCCTC
Organism: Bombycilla garrulus; assembly: GCA_013400315.1. Taxonomy (NCBI): domain Eukaryota; kingdom Metazoa; phylum Chordata; class Aves; order Passeriformes; family Bombycillidae; genus Bombycilla; species Bombycilla garrulus. The sequence continues at coordinate 827,202 of VXBU01004581.1, read as the reverse complement.
TGCTTGCCCCCTTGCTGGGAGGGGTAGCTGAGAGATGATGGCTCTCCCTTTATGGCAGGTCTCACACAGCAGGCTTTCAAGTTCCCTCTTAATATATCACTGTTAATCTTTGTGCCGATGTACCTGCAAAACATTTGCATTTGCAACTCTGTTAATTAGGGCAGAAAGCAGGTCAGTGTTCTCTCCTGTTCTCCGTAATATATTGTTTTCTGATATCACCTCACAAATTAACCTGAGGTGATTAATGCTGATTTTCAGTGCTGTGCTACATGTAAGGGCAGAAACTTCTTGTGTGTGCAGAGGAAGTGTCTCGTTTAGGATGAAGGAACACTATTTAAATTGTAGTGAAAACATTTATATTTAATAAGTCAATTCATAGTGAAGTTCAGCTTTCTTCTTCTGCAGGGAGCTCAGCAGGAAGAATTGATTCAAAATTTTTATTAACTTTTCTTGTCATTAGGTACCTAAATACCTTTGTAAATCTATCCACCATGTATGATATGCCATGATCACATTGGAAGTGAGTGGCAGGGTGGAAACTTGCATCATTCTCCTGTTATTCCCTGTGCTGCATCATGCCCAGCACATCACTCTGCACCCAGGGAGGGTCTCCCTGCCCCAGGGCTCAGGTGTCACCCCTATAATCTGTCACTCTCTTCTGAAAAGGTGTACGTGCAAAGCTGAATTCCAAGGAGGATGGTGAAATCTGGGGCTCTGTTTATGCTGCAAATTGGGAGAGCTAATATTAATGGCATGTTTTACAAAGCCTTGTGCAGCAAGAAAATATGTAGTTTTTCTATTGATTATATTTTCAGTCTGTTATTTTGCCATTGCATCTGCTTGCTGCATAATTTTTCAGTGTCCGAAAACATTGTTTCTTTCCCAGATGTGTTCACTCTTAGTTTCCTCTGGGTTGCTGATTTAGCTTATTTAATTGTGGCTGGGATTGGTCATTTGCTTGCCATTTCCCTTATCTGCCCCTCTGTAGATCTCCCAGTAACTCTGTTAAGGCTAATGGAGTTACTTCAGTGCTACAGTGCTGCAATAAACAAAATCTAACCTGTCCTTTAATTTAAATTACAACTGCATAAATAAACCGTCCCCATTGCTACCTGGGTTCTTCCAAGGAAGCCTGCGTCAATGATGTTTGAAGATACCTATGCCTGCTTCCAGTTCCTTTCTTTGAACCCTTGATAGAAAAGCTTATGTGTCTATGCCCTCCATACTCCCTCCTTCACTTTTTTCTCCTGGAAGATGAAGATGTGGTATAGGTTTGCATCAGAACCACCCAAGCTCTTTGTTCCTTTCCAGTTTGCCTGACTTCAGCCAAAGTCTGGAATTCCTTTCTGCTTTGCAGCCAGTTTACTTCACCTCTGTGTCCACTTTGGATTATCTAGTAATTTAGGAAAAGTAATTTTAAAAAACACTATGGTTTTTTTTCTAAGTTATACATGAACTGGGAGAGGAGCAGCTCAGTTTAGTGTTTTGCCACATAATGGGGTGGCAGCTGTGTGAACTGTCTGGGTCTGCTATTGCTGCTTCTGGTTGCACCTTTTAAATACTTCTGCCAGTCTTTTGTTTGGGTTAAGAACTACTCATTAAGTTCAGTCAGTATTCATCCTTCCCTTCTTGTCCAATCTCACCTGTCAGTGGGGTGATTTAAATAACTGCTTGGGTTGTGAATCCCAAATGGGGTCCAAGGCAGGAGGGAAGAGCTGAGCTGCCTGGCACAGACAAATGGTGATGTGTCTGTCTGTATGGCAACAGAGCTTCATGTGTCATGGTTCTTTGCTTTTGGGAGGATGCAGGAATAATGTATGGCAATGCTTTAAATGCAAGGAGTGATGGATAACCTGACCCGAGGGGCTGGTGCTGCAGCTGGAGCTACTGCATGGATCTGCTCATGGTGGTTGCCGAAATGAAACAAAATGAAAAATGTTGTTTGTTTTTGACAGCTTTTTGCAATCTTTGCATTTGCAACATGCGGCGGGTACTCTGGAGAGCTGCGCCTCAGTGTGGACTGTGCAAACAAGTCCGAGAGTGACCTCAGCATTGACATAGCCTTTGCCTACCCCTTCAGGTAACCCGGGCTGGCTCACGCGGCGCGGCACTCGCGGGCTGGGGCTGGGGCTGGCCCAGGCCCACCTTCACGGGGTGTCCTTCCTTTGTGGCACATTTCAGTCAAGCACAGGCTGGGGCTCCAGAATTTTCATCTGGTGGGCAGGAGGAGTGAATTTGGCTAGACCTGGTATGGATGGGGCCATGGCAGCTGCTGGGAGTGGGAGCTCAGCAGAGGGGAAGAGAGATTCCATAGCCCTGGGGAGGCTGGGAAAGCTTGGGGAGTGGAAAATGGCGGGCAGGGAAAAATGAAACAACACATCTACCCCAAGATAAAAAACTGCAGTGTAACCATTAACTAAGCTGGAAATGAGAGCAGTTTCCCATCCATTTGGGAGCAAGGATCTGAAATAGGGAGGGGGAAGGGATCCCAAGGGAGGGAGAAGCAGAAAACCAAATTGAGTTTGAACCATAACTTTGAAATGCTTTTTGAAAATTTTACTAATTGCCTGTTTGCATCTCTTGGTGTCTGAATGCTTTAAACCGAGTGATTTAGGAAAACAGTTTTTATAGGTTTTTTAAATATTTTTTTAGTACATCTGAAAACTGTAATGTAGTTATACACATATATATATAGATAGATATATATATATAATATTCGTGCCATTTAAGATCCTGTTTCAAAAGAGCATCTACAGTCTTTGTTTTTAGATATGTCAAGTCCACTGCAGAAACCGTTCACTTTTGTATGAGTGATTTCTTCAAGGAATTGAGATGATTAAGAAAAGAATGCATAATTCAATCTCAAGTCTAGTACACTATGACTCTAAAATTATTTTTCTTCCTTGGGAAATCACATGCTGTTTTGCTTATGATTGCTGTGCACAGACCAGACTTGAAAGCATCTATTTCTTTAACATGTTCTAAGATACAGCAAATTCCAGACAGTGGGAACTGAATTTGATTCCTTGAAATGTTGTTCTTGTTTGACATACATTTATTACTCCAAAAAGTCACATTTCCTGGTATTACATATGTTTATTTTTTGTCTTGAGCATGTCCATGTCCACATTTTCTTTCATTTCTGCTTTGTATGCGTAGGAGAGATCCTGAAAATTGAGTTATGTGAGTTTGTAATTTGATTCACTTCCAAATAGGTCATTTCTCTAACATTCATTACAAATACACCCTGTAGTGAAGTGCTTTTAGTTTGCATGATTATAAAACAGTATTTTTTTTAAAAGTTAATAAAACAGAGAGAAGTAGCCATCAAATGTCTCCTGGTGTTTCACCAGGCACATCGACCATTGTTTCTAGCAGGAAGTGCCTGGATCTGCAAATTCCTACAGTTTTACCTATTAGAAAACTGGAAGTAATTGATGGGTAATGTAACATTCCAGCACATTGCAGAGATGATGCAAAATGGGGTTTATTTGCAGGAGGGATCCAGCTGAGACTGTGGCTGGCCCCTGACCCCAGCATGCACAGATGGGAGGTATGGCATGTACAATGGGGTGTTTGGCTACGTGGTACAAATATGAAATATATACTATATACAATATAAAATATGCAATGAATGCTGAAATGTGCAGGTGAGAAGGGAGATGACATTTAGCTCCTGTTTTAGGAGAAGCATGAATATACTCAGGTTTTGTGCAATTTGAGATTTTGTCTGTAAACCTGAGGCATTTGCAGAAAGTGTCCAGAGATGTGCAGATTACATGAGGCAGCAGATGTGTGCCTGGAAAATCTGCTGCCTTTGGAACCTGCTGTCATCTCAGTGTTTATATAAATATTCCTGTGACTTTCTCATGAGTTTGCTATTTTTGCTTTTCTCTAATGCTCCTTCCAAGATTGGAGATGGGATGCTCTAAAAACAGAAGTGAGATTGGTTAGGAAAGGTAACATCTCAGAGCAGTGAATACGCTTGGAAGAAGCAGCTCAGAAAAGTTGAGGCTCTTGAATCAAGACTGTGCTCCTGAGGCTGAGATTCATCTCCCTGCATGGGCTTGTAGGCATTGTTAGGTAGGATGAATTTCCCACCAGTTGTCTTGCATTCAGGTCCATCTTCCCATGGCATTTTCCTTTCAAGTGCCTTCACAGTCCTGATTATTGGCTGTCAGCTGAGGGAGGTGTGGGTGGAAGGAGAGAAGCTGCTGAGCATCGGGCACCCTGCTGCTGTTGGGGCTGTCAGCAGTGACACTGAAGCAGTCAAAATACCTGAGCACTGCTTTTTATGAGCTGCACATTCCAGCATGACTGGAAACAAAGAAAGTCGTGCTACCAGCTGCTTTCATTTCTGTTGCTGTGAATTTGAGGCTTTATTATCTTCTCCCAGAAGATAAAGTGCCAGACCTTGGCCAGTAGATGACGAGTATCAAGAGCCTTTAAGTTGGTAAACAAAGTGGTAAGGCTGAACAGGGCAGCTTGGCAAAGCAAGAAGGCTTGGATGTTTTGGAAATGAGATTGAGGGAACCTGAAAATGTTCCTCTTAAAGCAAGATCAGAATGGGGAGAGATTTTCCAGACTGAAAGGATGGGCATTGCACTTGTGACCAAATGCTTCTGGGGCCAATCACCTGAGCTAAGGAAAAGGAGGATGCAGGAGGGCAAAGGCAGTGCTGGTGGGGTGTGGAGGTGATTCATGTGGCCCCAGGTCAGTCTTGAATGCACTGAAACAGCACTGCACTCCACAGCAGGTAGCTCCAGATGCTCCCAAAAGAAAGGAGCATCTTCACCCCTGCTTACTGAGATTTTTCTCAGCCCCAACCTGCAAATTGCCAAAGTCTCCAGCAAGAAATAAAAATTTGCCCAAGAGAAATAATTAGTACAATTTGACAGGGAGTTTTGAGACGTACATTTAAACTAATATTTCTTGCTTGTTTTTTTGTTTGTTTTTTTTTTTAAGTTATGGCTATATGGAAGTTATGCTTGGTTCCTGTGTTGTCTTATTGCTGTTGCAACTCTCATAGCAGGAAATTGTGGAGCACCAAAAGGAAAACCCAAAGAAATGTTTTTCATAAGGTGGCTGCTTCCCATTTCTGCTGGAATAATTTTCTTAGTTAGTTCTGGACCTGAATTAATTTGCCCTTTGAAAAGGTGGAGGTGAGGAAAAGGATAAAAGTGTACTAATCACTAGCCACTACCAGAGAAATCTGGTGCAGGGGTGCTTTTGCAAGGCTAGGAGACATGATCCCTGAGAGAAAATCCCACATGGTGGTGCCTGTGCAGACTGGTTGTGTCAGGAGTGTGAGGAGGCTGAGCCATTCCCATCTGAGCTTCTGTCTGAGCTCCTGCTGCTGGGGTGCAGTAACCACAGAAGAATCCCCCCAGGATTGATGTAACTGACCCCAAATCTGGCTCCATTGTCACTCCTGGAACAGGAGATGAGATGGATGCTTTTCCATCCATTTTTACACTGATTCATTTAAGCTTCCTGCAACCCACATGGTTGGTCCATGACCCTGTAGTCACCATGTAATGTGGAAATTAACCTGAAGTCCAAATCCTAATATCCTCCAACAGTGTTTCCTGGAGCTCTGCCACACTTTTCTGCAGATCCTGCCAGACTCTTCCATGCCTAATCTGATATTTATGAAGATGTTTCAAATATTCACCTGAAGTTTTTTCTCGTTTCTTCCTGATTTAAGTTTTATCACAAAACATTTCTTTCTTCCTCATGTATCAAAGCACAAATCAGCCATTCTTCTGGCTGTATATGCATTTTGAAAGTTTTGCAAGCTCAAATATGGAATCAATTTCTCTGGCCCTACAGTTGCAGTTTTTTCTTTAGCATTAGGATCTGTGCTTGACACAGAGTCTGTTGCAAATTTGGTACACATCATTAACTTGACCCTCACCCAGGCAGATTCTCTGAGTGATGGAAAAAACATTCAGCATCTTGGGATTATTTGCTACTCTCACAGTCCATCGCCCTTTCAGACTGGATTTGTCACTTATCCAAGTGCCCTGAAGCAATATTTTTTGTCTGTAATAAGAGTCCTAGTGAAGGTCCTACTTGTTTATTATTTTCTGTGATCCCAGCAACGTTTTTATCATGTACTTTGTTTTTCCTTGGGTTTGCTTTGATAATAAGTGACTAAGTAGTACACCTACTGTGTACATATTTGTTAATATTCACTATTTTAAGATGATTTTTCATCAGTCCTCCTAAAACAAGTATTTTTGTTTGTTTAACTTACCCAGTCTGTACCGAAGATTTTTTGCTACATAATTATTTGTATCACAGACTTGATGTTTTACTTGCAACTGACAGAGTTGCACTGAAACATCTAGGCTTCTTCAGCTACTGGTTCAAATGAACCTTTGCATCTCAGAGGTGCTCTCGTGATGATGTGCTGGGAGAGGCTCTCTGTGCTGCTGCCATCCCCTGCTCTCTGAGGTTCTGGCCTGTCCTGGCCCAGGGAGGAATGCTGTGCCAGCCCCTGGCTGTGGGTGCTGCTGATGGGGACTGTGGCTTCTGGGAGTCCCATGAGCAGAGGTGTTGCTGCAGGGCGATGGGAAGGGAGAACAATCCCAATACAAGCCCCTAAGTGTTGCTGTCTGCTAAGTCTTGAGGCAGACCCTGGACTAAAATTTCTTTACCTGTAGCTTTTGGAAGTACTTTAACCCAATATGCAGTATATCCCCAAGTAAAATGATGCATGGGAATTAATTTGGAGTGTCTCTTGTCTTTTCTTGGGGCATTCATCCTGAAAACTACCTGGAAAATATTGGCCTGGAGGACAACATTGTTAAATTCTAAACAGTCTCACTAAGCCAATGGTTAGGTGAAGTGTGTGCAGAGGTGGTAGGACCATGGATCCACAGTTACTGGAAGGACAGAGTAGGATTTCCTGGAGGTGCTAATGTGAGACCCTGATGAAAACATGTCTGTGCACATCTTTGTACCACAGCAGTGAGCAAAACAAATGTTTTCCATTTTATTCTAAATCACCTCTTAGTATCTTTTAGTGTGCTACTGTAAAGCTGTCTCTTCAAGTGATTCTTCCTTCTGAAGGAAAAGAAAATTGTGTTTTATGGGAGCTTTTCATTCACTTTAAGCATCTCATTTGAGTAAAGACATTCCCATTGAGCACCCTTGAAAGTGTTCACCTCATCTGCATGCGATGGATAGTCTTGTCTTCCATTTGAAATATGACAGCCAGATCTAAATTGCCTACTTAGAAGCTACAAATGATAATTAAGGAGAAAGCATCTAACTTTTTGAGCTTTGCATCTATCTTTCTTTGGAAAAGGCCTCTGCTAATGTTAGCACATTTTCGTGCCAATGTGTACTATCCTTCTATATTTTGTCATCCATTTGTAGTAAATCTTGCTTCAGAATTCAGTGAAAAACATTCTGGCTGAAAGATTATGAATGTCTGTGATGGCTGGGAGACTGAGAGCTGCTGATAAATAGAAATTCTTTCAACTAAGTAGTTGCCTGCAGTGCTGACTTTGAGTCAACTTACGGTGGGCTCTGTTCCCAGACTCCTTGGGAGATTGGAGATAGGAAGGAATAAAGTCACAGAGTCAGCTAAACTCCTTAAGGTTTGTGTTTTATTTTGGATGTCTTCATCTTACAGAAGATGTCCCTTCTGCAAAACCATGGCCTCATAAACCTCCTGTGTTTAGACAGGAGCAAAAGCAAGCCAGCAGGAGTTGTGTGCTGGCTTCAGGTGTAACCTGTGCCAAAATGTAGATGCCCCAGTTCCCACGTGGATTTGGCAGAGCTCCTGGGAAGGTGAGAGGTGCTAGTTAAACTTTGCATGACCCATTCCAGCGTAATGAAGGGATAAATCTCCACCCTGGAGCTTCTTAGAACAAATCTTGGTGCTTTTGAGAAGCAGGTTTTGCACAAGCAGGAGTTGCAGGGATGAGTAGATGGAGTTCAGAGGACCAGAAGCTGTGTCACAGTGGTCCCTTCTGGATCTGCAATAGGCTGGTCTGTGAAAGTTGCTTTAGTTTAGTCCCTTTCCTTGCCAAACTGTGACTGCCTCATCTAGCACTGCAGGTCTGGGGTTAACAGCTGAACTGATGAGGAAAAATGTTCAATAATACATCAGCTAAGCTGGAGATTTTCACCCATATCCCTGTTATATAAACAAGCTCTGTAGAATGGGCACTGAGGGTTCAGTCATGGATTTAATTATTTTCCACAGCCATTTCAAACTCTGATCTCAGCAGTGCTTTTTATACCTAATTTTGACCTCTTTGTGAATAATTTGCCAACCAGGACTTCTATGTTGTAAGTAATAGTGGAAAGAGGAAATTGTGTGAATCAGGAAGATAATGTTGCATCCTGCCAGGTAAAATTCAGGAAATCCTTCAGGTTACAAATATCTCTGATTGTGACACCTTCACAAAGTATCTTCATATTTATTATGACTTAATGATGCAAACTGAAGTATTAAGATATATTTTAACTAGGAAATACACCTTTTTTTTCTCAGTTATGATTTTTACATTCTGGTAATTTATAGTGCTATCCAGAAAATTGCAGCTCAGTTTTTCAAAATATTTTATCTTTTTTTTTTTCCCTCAATGGAAAGTTAAAAGATTTTATGCCATTGTGATGTGAATGCAAGAACTTTGTGAGCTATTTAAAGTATGGCCTCAGCACTGCCCTGGCAGTGAAGGCATCAGAGGCCTTGGTCAAGTCTCTGTGCTGAAGCAAGTCTGGAAGCAACCTGAACGCAGAGCTTGCAAAGCCAAACTGAGCACTGATCAATGAGCTGTTGGTTTAGTTAGACCTGCTTACTCTTAGATTGTCTCCTGGGCTGGGGAAAAGGTGATCCAAGTCTGCAAAATAATAATAATAATTTCTTTTCAGCTTTAAATGAACATAGTTTGGAATAGGAAAGAATATTTCACATTTAGAGAGTGCATCCCATAGTTCAGAGCCCTGATGTGATTTTTGTTTGCTTGTGCATGGCTACAGACTACTGAGGTAATTGAAAACTGCAAAACAGTGTTCTCCAATGTCCACAAGTCTTCAAGGAACCACACTGACTCTGAAATACTATCTTTAGACAAAGAGAACAGAAGAATGGGAGAAAATGGGCTTTTTTACTTGGACAGCTGCGGTCTGCAGTAACAGGGTCCATGAGCTCAATATACAATGTAATTCTTATTGTCAGAGTTTGATGGAATTATTGCTGGTTTGATTAAAACAGATAAAAATAAGGATGACTTTGTGACTTTTCTAGTTTTGAGGGCCTCCTCCTGACCCCAGTTACAGTCTTCAAAACCCACTTTGTAGAAATCTTCCAGATTGGCAAAGAATGATTTTTACTGCCAATTTGCACTTTGGAACTGTGGATAAAGGCAAGTGCCCTTTTCTCACAAGTGAGGGACCAGAGATGCTTCCAATGACCCTTTGTTCCTGCATGAGAGCTGTAGAAAACCACCAGAAATCTCATAAAATCACATCTTAAGCTTCTCCTTGAGGCTGACCATGTGCACGTGGTCTTCATCACAACGGTGTTGTGGAAGCAAGAGACCACCCACCATCCCCACAATTTCATGTCTTGGCTTCTGGGTCAAACTGTTTTGTTAACAGCCAAGAAGCTGCAGCCCAAGGGTGGCAAAATCTCTGCTCGTTCTTGCTGCTGGTGTGTGGGGCTGTCAGCAGGGACTCAGTGCTTGAGGAGGTCAGAGAAGAAGGAGGATTTGTAAAACTGTGAAGTCTCCAGTTAATTTCATGGCCAAGGACAAGCTGACGGGTTCAGGCAGTGTTTTTGTGATGGGGCAGCAGCTCTGCAGGCGAGATGACTTCTCCAGATATTGAGGTCATCTCAGTTGTTGCTACCATCAGTGTTCTGCTTCTACTCTGTAGTTTTTATTCTCTTAAAACTCGAAACGAACACATCCTTGAATGCTGAACTGAGGCCATAGAGGAGGCTTCTCTTGCTTCTCAGCTCTTCAGACTGGTCAGTTCTTGTCTTCTTGTCCATGTAACAAACATTGTAGGAACACAGAGCTCATGGACACACAGTGGGAGGGGGAAGGAAAGTGGTAGCAACTTTCTGGAGATGGTGTCTGCTGCAAATGAGGGAGAACACTTTCTTAAAACTTTGTTAACTTGTAGAGCTTTTCTTTTGGCACTGCAAAATTGGATTTTTTGTGAATTTGAACAGTCCAGTTGATCCAAACTGGCTGATTTTTCTTCACAGAGGCTGTATTTTATGCTTAACACTGTTTTAGTGCCAGAAAAATTCTTCATTAATACTTTAAGCCGAATTTGTTCTTAAAGTGGAAGTTGATTTTGGATTTGTTAATATATGCAGCTTTTCCACTACTTGAATTTTTAATATATATTCATTAATAGTCTCTACAGTATTGTGCAGTGATGGTGTTTTATCTGTGCCTGCCACAAAGGCTTTTTCCTGAAAGTCAGACTTCAGGCAACTTCCTCTGCAAATTTATTTTTGCACATTTTCATGCTGTCAGTACAGAAGCAACCAAAGCTGCCACCCTTTGGCTTTGCTTTGTTTGGCATTTGATCCCATACCTTGGATGGCACATGGCGACCCAGCTGGGGGACAATCAAACACGTGCCCTTCCCCTTTTCCCTGCTCCAAAATGTGCATTTGTTGTGCAGAGCCCCTGAAGATTTCCCCAGGACTGTATGGAATGCAATACATGGGATGTCTTTGGTCTCCTCTCACACCTGGATTCAACATTAATTTATTTGCCGGAAGATAAATGCAATATTTTTCATTCAGCAGACTCTGGAGAGGATGTGCATCCAACCCCACAGCCGACTCAGTGCGTGTCCTCTCTGGATTCACATCTCCTGAGCTGTTAAAGGTGTGAAGGTGCTGCAGGTTCATCAGCCAGACTCACAGGACTGCTTGGCTCCTGCCTGGTGCATTGCTCAGCCTGTGTTGGAGCTCACCAGCTCCCTGAGGCAAGGATTTCTCATATCCTTCCAAATCACATCCTGTGACTGGGAGTTTCATTGGAGCCATCCCATAAAACTCTACAGAGAACTTAATTTGATTGCTTTAAGTACATTAGGACAATATACTTGAGAAAATTATAGTTAAATGTGAAGTAATATTGAAATACAACACAAAGGAATAAATGTTGCTGCATCTTCTGTAATTGCTCTTACATTTTTATCAGTTGATCTGAGGAGTGAAAATGCTGCTTTCAGGGTCTGTAGATCTGGATGAAAATGTATGTGAACATTGCTTGCCTCAGAGTGAAGGATTTATGCTTTCAGGTGGTTCTGGCTGAACACCAGATGCTGCCCCAGAATTTGGAATACTTTTACATGGAGTTCATAGCCCATTTGATGGTGGAAGGGAAGGTGAACTGGAGGTGGTGTGAGCAGCTGCACAATGTGTTAGGGTGCAGGAACAACAGATCTGCAGTCCCACATTGTTCCCTGCAGAAACACTGCCCAGGGATTTGATACATCCACTTCTCAGAAATGGTCTTATTACATTCAGTGACTTTTTTAGGCTTTTCTTTGTGGTTTCTACTGCTTGTGTTTTATCTGTAGGTGTTTAGATTTCTGTAGATATTTCTCCAAATGGAAGCTTTTGTTTGTCTCTGACAGGAGTTCTTAGTTTGGAAGCTGTTTCCTGTGTGTGTCCAGAGGAGAGGGCAGCAGGAGTGACATAGGAGCTATGGGTTCAGCCAGGATCTCATGATGGGGCCAGGTAACATTGGATAGTTGTTTACGTGGTGATGTGAATGTATGCCAGGGGCATTTCCAGGTCCTATAACTTGCCTTGTTCCATGAACATGATGACTTTTTAAAAGATAATAAAGGATTACCTTCCTTCAGAGATAGTAGCAAAGTTTCCCAGAGACTATAAAGCAGTTTGTCCCAAGAAACTATCTCAGTGAGGAGAAATCAGGGTATAATGCTACTAGTCTGTATCAAAAAGATGTAAGTGCCCAATCTGGGAAGGTATTTGGGTTGTAAAGACTGGTGGAGCATGTCTTTGAGCACTGTGGTCTGCTTGCACAGCATGTGTTCCTGAGAAGAGCTGTGAAATTATCTTGGGAGATAAATCTGGGTCTTGGATAAAGGCTTGGAAGTGGGGTTGGATCACCCACTCAGCTTTGCGAGCGCTCCCAGAAGCGTGTGTTCTATAATGAGCCTCTTCTGTTGGCTTTCTGGTGCTATGATGGAGTAGTAGGATTTGCATTCCTGCTACGTACACAATCTGGGGAGGCTCATTCCCCTGGCTGGCACAAGTCCAGATGTTTCTTCCCCCAGGAGCGTTGTTCAGGCTGTTTCCCAGGAGATTTATGTACGCAGACACTGGGAGAGGGTCCTGCAGGGGGGATCTCAAGCGGGGGCTGTGGCACCGGTGCCTTCTCCCCACCACCAGTGCTGTCCCTGTTCCGATGCCCTCAGAACCCACCCTCAAAAGGGTTGTGCAGCTTCTCTTCCTGGCAGCCTGAGCACTTCAGAGGGATCTCATTCACTGTCTTAACAGGAGAAATGAAATGAGGAGGACAGGGGTGGAGCAGAGGGACCCATGTGGTGCCCAGCTCTGGGAAGGCGTCGTGCTCTGAGCTGCCTGCACTGGGGGAATTGCCCCTGTCCCAGTGCAGCACACAGTGTGGTGTGCTGGGACAGCAGCTGTGCCAGCTTGTCCTGTACTGTAGGAAAATAATGCTGGCCAAACATCTGCAGCACATCTATGTGCTAGCAAGGGCTGGGAACCTGGAAAGCTAAGAAATTGAAAGTATTGGGAGGGAAATATTTTATATTATTTTGACTGGACATAACCCAGAAAAGAGCGTAGGTTGCTACAGCTTTCCTGGTTAGCTTCCCAGCGGCACCTTCTGAGAGTTTTTTTGATCATGCTTCTCTGGACATGGATTTGGATGGGTATGAGCCACTAAAGTCAGCTGTGACAAAGAGGAGATCTTTAGGATATTCAAATGTCCAGGATAGGAGCTAGGAGTAAATGTTTGCAAGATGATATATGTATTTATGTGAAATGACTGGTAGTGTTGAATAATTCTAGAGTGATGTGGGCTTTGGAATGCATTTTTTGTGGAGAGGTTTTATTGAGCGGACAGAAGTTCAAAGTGAAGCCAACACTCTTCTTTCTTCCTCTAGAAAGGAAAGAAACAAAAGTCCAGGCTTGGATTGCTGAGTCAGATGGCAAATTTTAATTTTGCTTTCTGTTTCCAGAGAAAAATGAACCGATTTTGTAGGGGTAGATGTGTGGTGGAAACAAATGTGCTGCTGTTCTGTAGGGGAGGAGGGTACTGAAGGCACCTTTGGATGTTGGGGAGACTGGAAGGGTGCTATTTTAGAGTGAGGTGTGGAAAACTGCTGGGATAGTTAGGAAGGATGGATAAGCATCTCAGTTTTGAAAGGCTGTGGTTTGTGCAGGCAGCACTGAGACGTGCATCAGGGCAGAGGACAATGAGAAGGTAAGGGGTGGGAATACTTGAGTAAGCAGTAATTTCTTCATCTTGGGAAAAGAGCTGTTGGAGAGCGGCCTGGGGGGAGAAACAGTCTTGCCATTGTTAGCAAAAGGGCAGAAACCTCTGATTTTACCAGAATAGCAAAAGGGCCAGGCAGTGGTCACCTCCATGGTAGCTGCTGTCCTGCTCAGGGGCAAACCCCATCTCATCCCCACAGCTGTCCAGGCCTTGAATAACATCTCAGCTATTTGACTTTGAAGGGCTGGAGAGAACTTCAGCATTAAGGGCTTCAGGGTGTTCAAATGTGGTATTAACAGCCTGTCTGCCTGAGACTAACTTCAGCAGCTCCTGGGTGCAAAGATTCAGATCCCATGAGAATTGCTGGATAATGGTTTTGATGCTGCAGGGTCTCCCCACTCACAAGTTTGTCCTTGCAGAGCAGATCTGGGGGGAGGAGGAGGATGAGAAAGCTGCATATCTCACTCCATCCATCTTCTGAAGACTGGAAGGAATCCTGTTCCTTGCTGTGTGAGCAGCCTTGCAGATAGCCAGGATTTAACACCCAACATTCAGGAATGCCCAGCACTGTGGGAAGTGTTCTTTGCAGTGAGAAGGACAGGCTGGGAAGAGTGTTGGAAGAGTCAGTAGACCCAAATTTCCTTAAGGAAAAGACTTGTCATTTGCAGGCAGATTTCTACTTTGACCTATTAGAGATTACCTTCAAAGTGCTTTTCTTAATGCAGGTAATATCTCTAGAGAAGTTTTACAGGAATGATGATCTCTGTTGTGTGAGGAAAGGCTCTCATTTATTTGTATTCTTCCACTAAACCCACAAAAGATCCATATTTGGCACCTCAAAAAGGTACATTTGCCCAGGGACTGGCTGGCTGGAGACACCGGTGTTAAAGCACACCAGCAAAGTCCTCTGAAATGAGGAAACTCCAGTGTTTCCAGGGCTAACTAAAAGTGCCTTTACTCTGTATCCCAGAGAAAGGAAGATATAAACCCTTATCATATTTTTGTTCCTCAGCAGAGCAGTTTGACTTGCTGAGGGGCTCTGTGCATGTCCGCATTTCACTGCTGTATTTTGAAATTTCATTTTCCTCTCATTTTGGAGATAATCAGCCAAGATAAACACTTCCCAAGAAACCCCTCCACAAGCACCACTGCAATAACTCATTTCTAGCAATGTATTTCTCTCAGGGATTTGCAGACAGTAAAGACAGTTGACAATTTGTCTTCCAGAAACAAGTTAGGGGGAAATACAGCCCAATGAAAAGATAATGGATCTCAGGGTTTTTGCAAGTACGTGTGTGGGTGTTGCAGATTTTGTTCCAGCATGTTGTAGACAGGTTGGAGGGTGGGTTACAAGATGCTATTTTCAGAAAATAGGACAACCTGCCAAAATAGAGAGCTTTTTTTGCCTGTTTTTCACCAGATCCTAGTAAAGGAAACACTAATCCCCATTGAGAATTTTTTGGAGGCAGAACTTTATCTGTTATTTAATAATCCACACACTAATCAGAGCCTAGGTGAAGAAATCTATGCTGGTTCATCAATAACATTTGAGCACATTCTTGTGTTAATTGAGTGTTGTGTTGGCTTCAAGTCTAAGCCCGGTGTGCATTGTTGAAGGGGATGAATCAGACAAGATGAGATCACTTCTGCTTGGGCTCTTCTGTGTCTACTGGTGGAGTGAGACAGGTCTTTGGGGCAGTTGGCTCTGACCATTTTCATGCTCAAGGATCATCAGGGGAACTAAGCTGCTCGAAAAAAAAAGGTGGGCTGTGATTAAAAGAAAGCTGTGGCTTCAATATTGTACTGAGGAAGTTCAGGAAAAAAAGGCAACTTCATATTCACGTGGAGAGAGCGCAACTTTCGCTCCCCCATGCACAAGTAACAGCTGTAGCTTTGTTCAACGTGTCTGGCTTCATGTATTGTTTTCAGAGCAAGGGTAATTAGCATCTGAAAATATAACTGCTCTTTGCTATTGTGGAACAATGTAAAAATCCCTTTTTTTCACTGTAAGACATTCCTGCCCTCTTTTGATCTTGTCAAGCTAGACAATACAGCTGTCTCATCATCATATTTCCCACGGCAATGAAAGTTTGCCAAGTGGTGGAAGAAGCCTCAGAAGCCCTTAATTATTGTGACTTCATCAGTGAAACTTGACTGCCTTTGGTGGACTTACTTCAGACTGAAGTGAATTTTTCGGGGCTGGGTGGCTTGGCCATGGCAGTTGCTGTTAACAAACGGCATGGTGCCAGTAATGATGGGCAGCAAGGATGACCTTAGTGCAGCTCTGCTGAGTGTGGGGTGCAAGGTCACATTCCAAAATCAGGAGCTTTATTTCTGAGTTAATAGCAATACTCAGTGCAGTACAAGGGAAACAAACAAACAAAAAACAAACAAACAAAAAAACCCCCAAAAAAATAAAAAAAAAAACCCTGGAGGAACTTACAGGGAGAAAGATTTCCCTACGTAAATTCATTACTGTTGTGTTCCTTATTTGCATTGCTCATCAGTCGGTGAAAATCATTGCTTTTAATGCAGCCCAGCAAATGTTAACAATGTGCAAAGGGTGAGATTGCAAAGGGTCACTCTTGGGGCTCCTGATTTTGTATAGCAAATGGGGAGTCAAAGGGGGAATGGAGAGGTGATGCTAGAAATTGGAAAAGCAGCAGAAGGAAGGCACTGGGCAAGGGTGACTTGAAGGAAAAGGTGAGGTGTAAACAAAGATAAGAGAAGATGAAAGAAGAGTCAAGTCAGAGGAAGTAAGAGAGAATGGGTAGAATTATATCAAAAGTGGGAGGCAGAGGCAATTAATGTTTTGTGAGTCATCACTGAACCATTCTGCCCGCAGAAAGGCTGACTCAGCAACATCAGTGTGGAAAAAAAAATCAAGAGTTTTCTCTTGGAGATGCTTTCCAGATCAAAAAGGTTTTGATTAGTAAAACTGGATTTTCTGTCACTGATCCTCCCCTGCCTTAAAGAAACTTTTCAGATGTATCATGTACAATCAACATCCACCCTAACCACCGCAGGGTTTGGCTCCCTCATTTCTCTTCCCTGTCACAGCTCCTCTTCCCAGGTCTGAATCATGGTCTATTTTGGGGCCCTTTGCACAAAAGAGATCTTGGTTGTTTTGATTGAGGTGAGGTGGCCACAAGAGGCACCAATTACTGCACATCTTCTTAGAGACCAAGGAAATCTAAAAAGAAAAGCAAGTGAATAAAAATAGCTTGATGGAAGAAAGTTTCTGTGATCTTGTATCACTGACAAGTGCCTGGCCATGAAAGCACTGCTGGGAAGGTATAAAGTGTGGTGTTAATATATGAATATTCTTTTCTGGCTTATGATTCAGAACTAAGGTGCAGTCAGGAAAACAGAGAATAGAAAACTAAAATGGTCTCAGTTGCTTTACCATGTTTTGTCAGAGCTGGTGGTTGCTGATGATGAGACAGTGTTGACAGTGGACAATCAGAGGGGCAGGAGTGGGCAGCAGGTCCAAGTCTGAATCTTGATAGAAATATTCCCCAAGTTATTTCCTCTTTGCTATGCACAGGCATTTGAGCTGCTACTTGCAACACCACGTGTTGTCCAGTCTGCGTTTCAGGGCTCCTGGGGAGGGGAAGAAAACTCTGCTATAAAGACATGTTGTACATGATAAAATCCATGCAGAATTGCCTTGTTTGGTTGGGGTTTTTTTCTTTTCCCCAAAGCACATGGATTGTATCTATTGTAGCTCAGCCTGATTTCACAGTGCTGGTGAAGGTGATGCGAGGGGAGATGGTAGCAAAACCACAGAGCTCCCACTACTGCAGCAAAGTCTGCAGCTTTTGCTGGGCTCAGCTGGAGAAACAGGTCCCACATCCTGCAGCAGGGCCCTAGAACAGCAGCTGTGGTGTATGAGTATGGCCTTCAAACACAGCAAATGTCTTGAGTTATTGAAGAACCCAAAATTTGGAGGTTTGGACCAACAACTACAACCAGCTAAAGAAAACCCTCCTCACCTTGAGCGCTGAGTTGCAAAGTCTGGGCTGACAAGGAGATTTTCTCACAGGCAGACAGTCCTCCCAAAACTGCTGTGGTGTGGGTCAGTGTTCCACGAGGTGCAGCCCTCCAAGCACAGGCTGCTCCAGCCTGGGAGCAGGGCCCACTCTCTCCACTGGATCTGACTCTGGATGCTCCAGGCATCCACCTGTTCCAGCATGGGCACCTGTGCCATGGGCTGTGGAGGAACCTCTGCATCACCCATGGATCCTCAGGGGCTGTGGGGGGATCTCTGCATCCCCCGGGGATCCCCAGGAGCTGTGGGGGGATCTCTGCATCCCCCGGGGATCCCCAGGGGCTGTGGGGGGATCTATGCATCCCCTGTGGAGATGATCCCAATGGACTTCAGGGGCTCAGCTGCTTCACCATGGTCTTCATCCCAGCCTGCAGAGGAACCTCGGCTCCTGGAGCCCCTCCTCCCTATCCTTCTCCACTGACCATGGTGTCTCCATCTTGTTTCATTCACATGTTTTCACCTCCTCCTCTGACTAGAAGAAAAACTGTGTACACTTTATTTTGATTTTTTTTTTTTCTTAAATCTGCTCTCACAGTGGTGTTACCAGTCTCTGTAACTGGCCCAGTTTTGGCCAGCAGCATGTCCATGTTCAGAGCCATGAGGGATTGGCTCTGCTGGACATGGGGAAAGCTTCCAGCAGCTTCTCACAGAAGCCACCTCTGTGGCCCCCCCAGTATCAAAAACCAGGCTGTGCAAAACCAATACACAGCTGTAAAAGGAAAGCAGAGAAAGCTTCCTTTTTAAACCATGCAAATCATGCATTTCAAATCTTTCCACTGTCGTGGTGATGGTTAAAACAATACTACTTTCTCTCCAGACTGCAAAATTGGCATGACAGGCACTAGGAAATCTTACTTCTCCTTTTATCCCCCAATTTTAGAAAAGAACAATAAGCCCTGATGAAAAATGTGTGTGGTGATACCAGGAAATAGTAAAGTCGGGAAACTGATCATGAACATTAGGATCTCTCTCATGTGTTCAGATTTCATCAGGCTTTGCTGGCTTTATGCAGGAAAGACGATTCAGCCGCTGCTCATCTCTGCAATCTGGGCAGACATGATTTTTGTTTTCATCCCACCACTACTGCAACGACAGGGAATAAAATCTCTGAGGCAGATAACTGGCGTTATTCATCAACCACTGATGAAAAGGTCCTGCCTACGTTTGGGTACATTTAATCAGGACCAGCAAAAGCAAAAAGTCATCCAATCCTCCAATGTCCATTAATCCATCTTCTGTGATTTCTGTTGCGGGTGCTTTGTTTTCCTCTGGGGAATTAACTTTTTATTTAGCCAAATATAGTTATGGCGGCTGCTGCTGCCATTGGCTTGCTGTTGCACATGTTAATTGCCCTTGAGCAGAGGAATGTCTCCCAGAAGGCCAAATCCTTTCTCAGCACCAGATCATCAGTTCTTTAACTGCTGTGGGCTTCATCCCATCCACTCACCCTGTGCGGGGAAGAACAACATGATCCCTCATTGGGCTCCACATCCCCACTGATGTGAATTTGGGTCATGCAACAAGACCTGCCAAAATGACCCCTCCATGTATCCTCTTCCTTGTTCTGAATCAGAAATTAAAATTATTACAGAAAAAAATCTCTTGCAGAAGCTTCCGGACAGAGCTATAAATCTATCAGCTCAGTCACTGATAAACAGTGCGTGAGTAAAAAGTTAGGGCTTAGGTTGCTTAAACCAGGGCATACAGACTTTTTCTTTGATCCAAGTTGTGTATTTCTGCTGCATCTTGATTTTAAAAGCCTTTAATGTGGAAGAACTATGTGGCTTGCAGCCCTATGGGCTAACAGCCACAGGTCTCTGCACTGGACGGTTTTATGCAAGGAATCTGTGAATGTCCAAACGTGGGTATCCCATGGGCTTAGTACTGAGGCTAAGACCTGCTTTCTGCTGCCTGGATTGTAAGAATTTGAGAATCAAATTGTTTATCGTGTTAACCTTTTTCAGTTGTTGCTATGGCAAAACCCCAGAGAGGATGGGGAGGGTTGTGCCAAACCACTGGAGCCGAAAGTTTTCTCTGGGATTGATTAAAAGATGCATTCATGTGCTCAGACTCACCTTTGCACTCGCTGGGTTCTGAGGAGCACAGCCCACAGCTGCCAGTTATTCACAGGGATCAGTGCACCTCAGGAACGAGACAGAGCAAATGTATTCATCTTTATTCAGATAGCAGTTTCCATTTTCTGTACTTCATCTTCTGCTCTTTGGGATGTTTTCCAGGTTGCATCAAGTGAATTTTGAGGCTCCCACTTGTGAAGGCAAGCGCCGGGAAACGCTTGCCTTGATAGGGGACTTCTCCTCTTCGGCAGAGTTCTTTGTCACCATCGCGGTCTTCGCCTTCCTCTACTCGCTGGCTGCCACCGTGGTTTATATCTTCTTCCAGAACAAGTACCGTGAGAACAACAGAGGGCCTTTAATTGTAAGTGTTCACAGCACTGGCAGTGTTTTCAGGCATAGGTCTTCACCTCTTGCTTTTTCAGTTGTTGAGGTTTTGGCATGGTCTGGGAGATCTGCCCAAAGCATCTCTGCATTCACCTGTATTTTTATCTTAATGGTCATTTAATATTTTAGCACCAAAGGTAATGGAGGTTGTATGCAGGAGGAGTTGAGTCCTGTATGTACTTGTGAAATCCTGTGCTTCTCTCCCGCTGCCCACAGTGATGATGATCACACAATAATGAGCATGTAGCTGAGTGGTAGCAGGACTGGGATCTCAGCCTTATGTCTGTGATAGCAGAGCTTCATTGATGGGGAAAAAAGGGAAGAGAAGATCTTAGGCATTGGCCTAGCAGACAGATGAAACCATGCCCCTGATCAAAGCCTAGCCAGGGAGATTACTTATTGACAATTACTGCACGGTTAAGCCAAATTATTTTGCTTTGGAGAATTATGTGGCTGTTTTCCTAGCATGACACTGAGCTCCCAGCATGATTGTGTCTCCACAGTGGTTTATGAGCCTTCCAGTTATCATCGTCTGCACCCATCAAGCTGTGGCTGCTCGTGCCTTTATTTTTCTTTTTCACTTATTCCTGAAGGCTTGTGATAAAAAGCAAGTGCTGCTGTGCATATATTTTCTCACAAACTGAGACTGTAAAGCCAGTGAGGGCTGTTTTGGTCCAGATGTCGGTTGCCTGTCAGTGCATTGTGACCTGTGGTGCACTCCATGGTCTTGGTGGGTTGCCAGGCACTGGGTGCTGACCCTCACCTCTATTTGGGTCATGTCTCTGCACCTGTGGGCTGTACAGCTGCAGCACAGTCTCCCTTCCATGGACAATCCTCTCCCTCCTGAGTGAGAGGTTACTAAGGGAGAGAAAATACTGCTCTGAAGTCTTGGTGTGAACGTGGGGAGAGTTTATCAAGGACCCATGTAAGGAAAAGGTCAGTTCTGGATTTCAGAAAATTCTAAAGTTTATGACCAACAGAAACCAGGCATTTTCCTGAGACTTAAGTGGCTAAAAGCCACCAGTAAAGAATATCAGAAATATATAACAAGGGGGAAAAAATCACAAGTGCAGAAAAGCTGAGTCTATTAAATAACAGCCAGCAAAAGTTTAAACTGTAAGAAGGTAAACTTAACATCTTGGGGGCTTGAGGGAAAGATTTTCCTGCTGCAGGGAGATGTGAACTGTTTTTTTGGGTTTGTGTAATTCAAAACTGATTAACTTTTACACAAAAAAGTTTTCCTTTCATATCAAAAGAAATGAGAATTCTTGCTTTTGACCATCCACATTATACTCTGTAGCAACAGAAAAAGGAAAGAGAAACAATAATATTATATGTCACATTATGATGTGGCCACTTGCCTTTGTCCAGGACTTTCCTGAAGCAGCTGCTGCAGTTGTGCCTGTCACAGGATGCACGGCACAATCTGCTACAGCATTAACGTCACCTTGACTTAACTTGTTCTGTGTAACGGATTGTAATTGAATCTAGGTTAAATTCAACCAGTGTCTGTTACCAAAGCTTCTGCTTGCAATTTGCCAGTATTTAAACCAAGGCTATATGACCTTATTTTCTCGTAATATAAAGATGCTTTTGACTTTGTCGTACAACAAAAGTAGCTCCTGTGGGTGAGTGGTTCTGGGAACGGCTGAGGGTTATGGTCAGGTTATGCCTGACAGGAGGAGAGTCCCATCTTCCCCAGCCAAATGCTCCTGCAACAACCTCTGTTGTAATTGGTATTTTTAGGAAAAAAAAACAACCTTTTTTGCCTGGAGCACATCCTTGCTGGTGTCCCTGGACACTGTCCAGTGCAATGATTGCAGCACCACAGTCTGGCTGAGGACAGGTGTGAGTCCCTCTGTGCAGTGGAGATGTAGGGAAAATGCAGAGCCCCAGCCAGAGAAAAAGCTGGCAGCTGTAGCCAGGAGGAATTCAGCGGTCAAGGAAGAAGAAAACTTGGAGTGAAAACCAGCTTCTCAGGGCTGCAGTGCTCACCTAAGGGATGTTATGTGCTCTGTGAAGGCAGGCAATGTATCCTCCAGCTCCAGGCAGATGCTGCTCTGAACTGACAAGTATCAGATCAGATGTGTGAGTATGTCTCATCCCTGAGATTGTTCTTTCCAAAGAAATGCGCTGCAGAAATCCATGGTGCAGCACGTGTTGGTGCAGCAGGCAGGGCAGCCCTCATTCTGTTTCATCACCAGGCAGGATCAGTCCATCAGGCACCTTATCGAGACTACCATTTTTTTCTCTTTTAGTGAAGAGTTTGAAGATAATAGTTTCATCCATCCTTGCTTCTGCTGCAGTGTCTGATCACAATTTCATGGTTAAACCCATTCCTGTTTTAAGCCTTGTATTTCCTTTTGGCTTCATATTTTATCAGTCTGGGATGACATCTGCCTTTAAGCAGCACCCTCTCAGAGTTGCCTTTGCTCCTGACAAATTTTCAGTATTTGAAAAAAGACTATGCCAGGAGAAGTTGAGAGAGGAAAAAAGCCCTTTCACTTGAAATTTTATAATATTTTTTCAAAAAACCCATGCACAGGCAGTTAGAATACTGTCAATGCATTACCAAATTTCAGAAGCCTGCCTGGGTGCAAAATATACGATTATAAGGAATTTAATCACTATTAAGTCACAAGAAACTTACAGGGAAAATTTCAGTCACAAATGTTTCGAGTTTACTCTGTTTATACAGATACAGGGAAATGAGCTGCATGTGCTGAGATCTCAGTGAAGCATCACTTTAACTGTGGAAAAATATTTTAGCGTTCAGTATGGAGTAAGGCATGATAGCAAGGAAATATTTCCAGTGGGAGAAGCAGTTAACTCTTTCCCTGTCTGCTTGGATGGCAGTGGTGTGTTTATTCACTACGCAGTAAAGCATTTCTGTTGTTAATGTTGCCTGTCAGGTTTTAGGAATAAAAGGTTTCCTTTTGATCACACAGGGCCCTGGTTGTGTTACTGATCCATTCCCACAGGGCTGGCAGCAGTGAGGCTGCCCTCTGCTTCTCTTGCTGGCTCCCTGAGGCATCATCTGGGGGGGGGGGTTCAAAAGATAGATGAATAAGAGAGGACCTTGGATTCCCAGTTTCTGAAGGAACAAGGAGCAGGTTACCAGGGATTCAGTCCCTCACAGAAACGTGCTGTGTGTTTCTGAGCTCTGCAAACCACAGCTGTGATTTTCATCCACCTTGGTGGGTAGAACGAGGGCAAGGCAGCTTCTCAAGTGACTGATTAGTGCTCAAGAGCCAGAAATTTTTAAAAGAAATTAATTGGAGGTGGTGACTTAGATTTTAAAGAATTTGATGTACAAAATGCCACCAGTTTTCAGTACATCCCCATCTCTCAGACCAAACCAACCTCAACTGGTTTCCACTTGTTTAACACCACACACCTGGGGAGGCACTGCTGGTTTGTGATGAGAGCAGAGATGAACTGCACCCTGGGACTGCCAACCCAAGCACCTGTGTTGATGCTCTGCTTCAGTCTATACATTTGGAGCTTCTTGCAAGCAGACAGTAACCAACCCAGCTGTGCTGAAATTTTAGGGGATCGGGGATAGGATGCTTCCATATGTCTCTCAGAAAAGAAAGAACAGTCACAGTCAATGTGTATCAGTCCCCATCACTCAGACTTCTTACTTTTCCTGTGGTTTCTTTACCCCATATGTGCCCCATTTAAAATCCATATACTGACAACTCTATGTGCCTTCAGGTTTGTCTCTGGGAAGTTATAGCTTGGTCATGAGAAACCACATGCATTCACGTATAAATATAAATCACTTTATTAATATTCCAGTCAATTAATATAAAATCATAAAAGTATTCAGCAAAGAAAGGTGACATAGCCCTAAAAAGAGGTGTTTAATTTTTATAGTGATTACTTGATAATGTCATTCTTACGGTGCATAAAGATGCTTATATCTTAAGAAGATGAGATTTTTTCTTTGCATCTGGAGTCCCATGAATAATCACATTATGCAGAAAGCCATTTGGTTCCTTACATATGTTGCAGATTGAGTGAGTTAAGTACACCCTGGTCTGCTGTTTGGACACTTCTTTGATTAAATCTGTTGTACTTCCTCACCAGCATCCTATTGTCTAGAAAATAGACAGGAAAAGAATAAAGAGCCATCTATAAAAACAAAGACTGAATCCTTTACAGTTGAAAAATCAAATTAGGAAGAACTTGAATATTTCTCTGCATTTCAAAGAGCTATTTTAGCCTGCTCTTGTCATCTCCTTTTAAAGCACAAGCCAGGGTGACCTTGCTGTACATGCTGGTGCCTCTCAAAAGGCTCTGTACTTCCCTGCCAGAAGCAAACTTGCAAGGCCTTACACTATTGCAAGAAGCATGTAATTCTTTCAAAGCTTCATTCGGCAGAAAATCTGGGGTGGGACCTCGTTCAAACCAAAAAAGAGCTAAAATGCCACTGTAGGAAGGCGTTTGCTGCCTGCGGCAATCTGCTGTTGGCCGCTTTCCCGGCTGGGACCAGGCCTGTGGCTCTTGCTGGGGTAGTTCTTGAAGTTTTAGGATGGTTATGATGGTGAAAGCAAATCCTCTGAGCGGTTTGCCTCTGCTGGCTAAAGAAGTCCCCCTCTGCTGCTGCGTGGCTGGCCACAAAACCTGTTGGCAGTGCTAGACAGTCTCTGACTAGGAGGGTTTGTGGACCTCCGCATTTGAGGAGCTGCTCCCTTGGAGGCTGTAAATGCATGAGAGGGTTTTGCAGATGGAAAGGTTTTGTAGCATGAGCCCTCCATAAAAGCCAGTTACAAGGCAGCAGCTGCAGCTCTGTGAGGGAGGAAGGATGCCAGGAGTGCTCTGGCCAGGCCAGAGCTGAGGTTTTGCCTGTTTCCAGCCATGACAGCCCAAGACCATCCTGCCAGACTTGGCTGGGAGGGAGAGCAGGGCACAGAGTGCACGCCGGGACATGTGTGTCACAGCCTCCAGGGGCTGATGAAGCCACTGACCAGCTTGAAGCAGATGAAACACATCTCTTTTCTGAATGAATGAGCAGCTTCTACAGAGGCTCTTGGTTGGGTGAGGTTGCCAGACACTGGGCAATCCAAAGCTGTGCTCAGGAGGCTTAAGTGACTGTAAGTGACTGCCCCTTTCAAAGAGGGACATTTTGCAAAAGCCAGTAAGTGGCTTGATAGCAAGGAGGAATATTTCATTTACTATGAAAAGGCATTCACAGTTCTATTGTAAAATGTATAATATATAAAATTGTTCCAAGTGGCATTTTTGGCAAACTCAATAATAACAAGTTTCAACTTGAAAAAGACAGCAAGAATTATTTTTTTTTTTTTGCACATACTTCAGGATCTTAAAAAGTCCCTCCTTGTATATTCAGAGTATTTTAAATTTCGGGTTTTGGCTTTCTTTACATGTTCTTATTTTCCTCCTTTCCCAAAGGCATCTGCAGGCAGAGCACAGTATCTCAGCTGAGATCTGAGAGAGAAGCTTGGCAATTAGGAGTGTGGTGTAATCATACAACAATACACTCTGAAGAGATCTGTAGACACCACTTTAAGAGAGCAACTACAAAAAATTACTTTGTTCCAAAGGAAAAAAAGACTCACCCATGCTATAGGGATATTAAACATTGAAATGCAAGATTTGTTTTAGTATGCAGGCACTCTGGCCTTAATTACCAAGGAGAAATTCCCCAGATAGACATTAAGTCACAGAAGAGCTTAGCTTGAAATTCACTTTTATTTTCAGCATGTCATTATCTTGTAACTCTGTTCCACCCAGAGCTGTGAAAATGTTCACAGAGCCAGAGCCAGAAATGCAAACCCACTTGAAAACAAGAGAGGTTCAGGTTCGAGCCAAAGCTGAAGGTTCACAAAGATTCAAAATAAATAGGAAGATGAAAGTTCGCTCTAGTCATAGAATCAAATATTCTGCTCCTTGCATTGTACACAGGAGGCAGAAAAAGTCATCCAAGAACCTGAATCTGGCCTCTGTAGCCTTGATGAGAACACCTACTGAAAACATCCCAGTATTCCATTAGCCTTTCTGTCCTGCCTCCTTGGCCAGCTGGTGGCCAGGCTGCGTGGTTTCCTCTTTGAGTCCCACTGTGCCATCTTTCACTGCACAGTGTGTTTCTTGCACCCAGCCAGACTTTACAGTTTTTGGGAGTTCCCCTATACAAAAACTGATCTTGGCACCCCAGGAGCAAGAACCCTTTCCCCAAGGCTCTGACTTGCTCTGAAAAAGGGGAGTTTGTAGCAGAGAGGGCAGGGTTTTAGACTTTGTGAATGCCCTGGCACAGGGGAGCAGAGGAAGTCAGGAGAAGGCTGGAGCATGGGGTGTGATGGGGAAGACAAAGCCTGAGAAATAACATTAAATACTTAGTGCCTTTAGGGCATTCCCTCAACTGCACAGCGCCATGAGATGTTCTAGAAGGACTTACAGCCCAGGACATGGCTATACCCACAGTCAGACTGAGGGACTCATGCAGACACAGTAATTTGTGCAACAAGCCTCATCAATGTGCGGTCAGGGCCTGTAAGCTCAACAGCGGGTCTGTACCCCCGCTGCTGTCACCTGCTTCAAGAACTTTGCTCACTTTTTCTCCCTCTTTAGTAAGTTTGATCTCCTGTGTTGCATTAGTTTTAGTCAGTTTGTCTCTGTTTGCATAAAACTTCTACCTGCTGTTATGCATTTCTTTAATTTGCACTTCCAGTGCACTGATTACAGAGCTGGATTTAATTTGTTCCGAGTGTGGTGGCAGTGGGAGAGGGTTGCTTGTCATTTGGAAAATACTTTCCCCAAAACTCTGCTGTGTCCCCATCTCTTGTGTTAGTCTGAAACTGCATGGGGGCTTGGCATATGGGTTCATAGCATCTCAAACCTCACAGCAAATAAAGAGCATCTCCCATCATCATCCACAGCTCAGCAGACATCTCTTGTTTCTACCAGCTGGAAATTTTTAGGAAATGTTTGCAATTGAACTGTTGCCTCTAGGAATCCATTTCTCATTCACTGCTAAATCATATGAGATACAATAATTTCCTTTGCTGGAAATCTCCCTGAGAAGAAGAATTACTCTGGGCTGTATGCCTCTGCCCACATGGAGTCTCTTTGGGTGTTAAGGGAATTGTCAGCTCCTGGGCTTCACGCTCTTCCAGCGAGCCCATTTGGGCAGCATGGAGGTCAGAGGAACTCAGAGCTCGGTGGCAGACATAGGCCTGCAGAAAACAAATTGTTAAAAGAGAAGGATGTATCCTTTGGGAAAGCATCCAAGCACATTCATTTAATCCCATCTGCGTCAGTGGAGACATCCTTTGTTCGTGGCTCGCTTTATCAACGGGTGCTTCTTCCGTCATGAGGGCGGCTCGCGCCCTCCACCCCTGTGGTCCCTGAGAGCCCCTGCCCCAAATGCCAGCTGTGCTCGTAGGTGACAATGGTGTTCTCTAGGGATTGCTTATCTCTTTGAGAAGCAACCTGAAACACTGGGTTCTTAATGAGTGTTTTCCTTTCCTTCCATGCACACCTTTATTTTGCAAGGGGGAAGGGGAAGCAGCCCCACAGGAGGTGGGATATCAAGACGCAGCGATGCAGTTAGTGGTATGTTAGACTTTGGCACCTCTGCCATCTGTTGTGGGCTGACAGATGGGATGAAATATGACAGCAGAAAGGCTCTTCTGTTTTAGCAAGACACAAGAAAGCTTGAAAAATCACACCTCCTCCCTCCTTTTCCCCCAAACCCACACAACAACAGTGTCACTTGGCCACTTGTTCTGGCTAAGACGAAGAGAAGTTTATGCCTGTGCATGCTCCCGAGAGTCTTTCGAGGGGAAAATGAGCAGAGTTGATCAGAGCAGGGGAACCTGGAGGGATCACCTGCTGGAACCTGGAGGGACCACTCCACAATCTCTCTTCTTTTCATGTGGATGGGAATTAGGAGCCAGTGTTTTACCGGGCCAGGGAAGAGTCTCTGCTTGGCAAGTCTTGCTGTTTACTTGCTCACTCATGGTAATTAGTGGCTGCATGGCTTATGCAGCAGGGACATTTGGCCTTACCTGTGGCTGGTGAGAAAACTCCTCATCTGGTACCAATTTCAGGTTTTCTCTAAGACATAAACACTTCCTGTTGGAAACCCGCCCTGACTGTCTGTAGGAGTACCCAGGGCAAGACCCAGCCCTCAGGAGGGCCCAACTTCTTTACAAGCATGTGTATTTTGTAATTCATCCCAGTGCATCAGCCTGGTGCTGTGAACAGCCACATTTCAAGGCAGCTCAGCATCCTGGGCACCAGACGTGTTTGTGGGAATCTTGCCTCAAGGCCAGAGGTGCAAATGTCAGATAAGGGGTTCTGCCCCATTAGCTCTTCTGAAAATTAGCTCTGTGGGTGATGACAGTAACACAACCTTCCACTAAGTAACAAGCTCTTGGTATTTCTCTCCTCTGACACAAGCTAACAGTTTTCTGGTGATTTTTAATATATTTTCCTTTCCAATGGACACACCAGTATAATGCTTCTAACTAATTTGTCTTTTAGGATTTCATTGTGACAGTGGTCTTCTCATTCTTGTGGCTAGTGAGCTCATCTGCTTGGGCTAAAGGACTGTCAGATGTAAAGGTTGCCACCGACCCTGATGAGGTGCTGCTGCTGATGTCTGCCTGCAAACAGCAGTCCAACAAATGCTTGCCTGTTCGCAGCCCTGTTATGTCAAGCCTCAACACTTCGGTTGTAAGTGACTTCGATTGCTGCTGTTCACCCTTACCTTGCAACGTATTTTCATCTTTTACCCATGTGTTGACCTAAATTGACTGGTGTAAACCAGTTAGCTGACATGATTTAATTGGAAGTGCAGTCTTGCTGCAGGGAAAGGCAGGCTGTGACTCACAGCAGCTCTGCCATGGAGCAGCAGCAGGATGAGTGTGCAGGGTTGGGATGGGGAAAAGGCAAAGTGTCTGTCCAAGTGCATTGGTTGCCCCTCTGCTTTTAACTTGCTCACTGCAAGTGTTTTGCAAAGGGGGTCTGTGTACTCCTTTAGGAAGGAGAGGTATGTGCCTTACAGATTCCTCTAAAAATCCTCAAAAAAGTAACATAAAATTTGACCTCAGCATGTTAAACAAACACAAAAAATCCCTCTAGGCCACCTGACCAGTTAAGATCTCTCTTTTTATTTAGTTTCTTTCAGTTTTATCTTTCCACAATTTCTTTAAACTAGATTATGTTTTCAAACAAACATAAAAAAATCAGTCTAAAAGTCAACCTGTTTTTGGAAGCAAAAAGCAAAGCAGACACCTTGTGAGCTACAGCTAAGGGAGGTGAATTTGGGAATTTGCTCCAAAGCTGAGAAAATTTTCCAGCGGGTTTTGGTAGAATCATTGAATGGTTTAGGTTGGAAAAGATCTCTAAGATTATAGAGTCCAACCGCTAAGCCAGCACTGCCAAGTCCAGCACTAAACCATGTCCCCAAGTGCCACATCTACACTTACCACAGAGACAGTGACCCCACCACTTCCCTGGGCAGCCTGTTCCAGTGCATGACCGTAGTGTCAGTGAAGAGATACTTTTCTAATAACCAATCTGAGCCTCCTCTTGCACAGCTTGAGGCCATTTCCTCTTGTCCTTGGGAAGGAGGGGTTGGGAGCAGCTTTGCCTTCTCCCAGGACCATGCAGGGTGCAAAACATTGGGTTGAGCTGTGAGAACCTGGCTGCTGGTGACCAGCTCCTCTTGTTTCCTCCCAGGTCTTTGGCTACTTGAACTTTATCCTGTGGGCAGGCAACATTTGGTTTGTGTTTAAGGAGACGGGCTGGCATTCCTCAGGCCAGCGGCACGCTGCGGACAGCATGGAGAAGCAGACCGGTGGCTACAACCAAGACAGCTACAACCAAGACAGCTACGGGCCAGCTGGTGGCTACAATCAGCCAGGCTCCTATGGCCAGGTGGGTGAATATGGCCAGTCCCAGAGCTACGGGCAGAGCGGGCCAACCTCCTTCTCTAATCAGATTTAGGGTTCACACAGCACAAGCTCTTGCATCCCTCACAAGTAGAGAGTTTAACAGGTCTCAAGTTTCAGTGGCGCCAGATTTTTAAGGGTTCTACGTAAATTAGTACTACAACACGGTGTTTAATGTCCATTGAAGGTGTAAGCTCACCTCCTTTGGCAGATGGGAGGTGGCCAGTGGGCTGGAGTTGGCCTTTCTGTCCCTAATTAGCCAGACACAGGGGATGTGCTCCTCGCCAGTGACCTGGAGTTGCTGTTGTAGTACGTACTGTAGAGATAACTTTATGGTAGTTTCGTATGTGTTAAGATGGTAGAAGCTTTTTGTAGCCTCAAGTCTGTAGTATTTAATATGCATCATATAATTGAATTTCATTCTGCATTTTGGTGAAAAATGGAAGTGTTTTACTATGATTTCTACAGATTGTTCTGTATATCCATGCATGTAACATTGCACTTAAATTTTCAAAACTGCCTGTCTGTGACTCTTCAGAGCGTTTGTTTTGGTTATACCTTTCTGTTTCAGAAAATTTTACTATTATTTCAGTTCACTGAGTCATCCATCTGTAATTTAGTGCATGGATAAGCGGTTTCATACTACCAAATGTCTGGACTGTGTAAATGGAACTTCTCGACTTCTGCCACTACATTTTGTTAAATGTCTGTTTAAAAGAAGTATGCATCTTTTATATATTTTGCAGAGTTTAATATATGGCTTACCCAAGTTCTGAAAGCTTTGTAACTAAACTGTATTTCCTTGAAATGGCATTCAGTAGTATATATGGTACCTGACCAATGTTTATTCCATTTAACTCAGCTAAGTATTCCTTCTATAAATCACTATTTCTATGGATGTTTTGTGAATCTTTTAATGTGAGCTGTGGAAAATAAGGACCAAGTAACTGTGTTATATGTTTACAAAGGTATTTATTTAACTAAGATAACAGAGGTGCAGATATCAGTAAACAAAATCATGTGAAGACTCCCTGTTGCTTGATACAGCAACATGAAAACTGCACGTTTTGTTGTGACCTTATAAAGCATAAATATTCCTTTATGCCCTCTCATGAGAAGAAAACCTTTCTGTCTGTGCTGTTTCAAGATTGTTAAATATCCCTCTGTTAGACTGCTGCTCTGAGCGCTAGCTTGGTGCTAATGGAGAATGTAACTCGATTGACCAAATAACCCAGGCTCAGAGGAACTCATCCTAAAAGAGCCAGAGCCAGACTTGTAGCCTGTTTAGATTCCTCCCTGGGAAATTCAGCCCTCCCTCATACAGCATATGGAATGCATTTACACAAACAAAAGCCTGAAGCACAATGTACTAATCAAAACTGATCATCTGCATTTCTAGATCAAAGTGTATCAGTATATAATCTTATTGTATGAGCTGTAATGTTGAAAGCATCTTAGCTTAAAACAGCTTAGTCTCTTCTATGATTGTTGTAACCAGTTTATGGCTACTCAGTGGATGAATCTATATTGTGATATTTATTTGACCCTAATAAAGTTATTGCATACAATGCATGTTTTCAGAGTATGTTAATATTGAAATGTCATTGCCAAATAACGAAGATAACTATTAAAGAAAAATAACTGTTCCTATGTCTGACCTTACTGGTCATATTCTTACTGTTTTCCAACATTTTTATGGGGATTGTTTTAATGTACAGTGGAGTACGACACTTCTGCAGACACCTGTCATTAAAGGTCAGTATCACAAATTTTTTAAAATAACTAAAAGTGTGCAGTTTAATACCTGCCTGCCTCTTTACCTCTCTTTCCACTGTCAGTAGGACTACCCCAGTACTGTGCTAAACATCAAGAAAAATCTCATCATCTATAGCTTCTCAGATTAATGAAGTATGGCAGCAGCAAAAATGAAGACAAAAATGATGTGTTATGTAAGAAAATGTATTTGAATATTTCCTCTGTCTTCCTCTGGATTTGAGTCTTACCACATCCTTTTGCAGTTGTTGAGAAATTGAAAGTTTATTTCAGCTGGGGATGGTGACTGCATAGCCAAGGGTTGAGCAACTGATATAAAGGACTGTATTTGATGTTACCTGGATTTAAGACAAATAGTGAAGTAAACTCGAGCATCCTTTATGTGAAACTGCTGCTGGCAGCCTTGCTGCTTTCCCCTTTCATCATTAGTATCTCTTCCAGTTAGTTAAATAACTAGGTCAGCCTGGGAGAGAAAAAAAAACATGTTCCTTGATCTTCTGTGCTGTCCCTCCTGTTTTCCCATGTGTTTCTCTTTATAGCCCATTTCTCAGCTACCTGAGTTAGAAGCATGTTTGCATTATCAAGTGTGAAGCTTTAGGGGAGAGGCAGGTAGGTCTGGTGAGTGTGGTGGGGAGGAGGAGCACAGGACTTTCTCTCCAGGTGCCTCAGAGGCCAAGGAAGGGGCACATTCACATGCTGGTTTGGGGTTTCCCCCATTGCTCTTGGCTGGGGAGGGGATGCACTTTACAGGGCTGGAGCATCAATGCCCTCCATGTGCTGAAGAGGGCAGGGAGGGGAATTCTGGGTACCACTGGCTCTGCAGCCTGCTTCAGTTCCTGCCCAGCACATCAAGGAGACAAGGATGAGTTCAGATGCAAACACAGCCCACAGGGCTCTGCCCTGGCTGGATGGGGTTGGGGTTTTTGTGGGTGATATTTTTCCTGATGATCAAATGTCCATCAGTGCGGCCATTGAGCTGCACATAACAGAGCCTCAGTGGTGGCTAACACTTGGAGAAAGTTTGTGCTCTTGTTGCATGAATTCATATTGCAATTGCCTGACCCGATTAGGTAAATTATTTCCAATCTTTATATGCTCTCAAATTGATGGAGCAATCCAGGCTGTGGCCCTGAATCAATCTTGGCTGAAACTGTGATGTGCTGATAAAAGAGGCAGTGGTACCAACATGCACTGCACCTGCATGTAGTCTGCTCCTGACAATAGTCCAGAGTTTCATAGTTTATATGACAGAGAGATTAGGAACTACTGAGTAAAAACTGCCATGTATTATTTAATCCTTTTCTGAAAAAGTTTTTCTCATATTATGCCATATCATGTCACAAGCATTTAGTCCTTTGTTCACTAGTTTTAAGATAGATTTGAATCAGAATTCTTTATGTATATGAATAGATGGTCTACTTAGCTCATGTTCTCCCTAACTTAAATATTCTTTCTTAGGATTTCTTTTTATTCCCTACTTCTGCTAAACCCAAGAGCTTTTCCTTTTGGAATTCTCTAACATCAGCAATAATTTGGATTTTGCTATTAATATCTGGTGCTGATTATCCCATCATTTGTCAATGCCATCTATCCTTATTATGAAGACTTTAGCATTCCAATATGAAATTTTAATAGTTCAGCAGGGAGGCATCCTGCTTGTTGCATTTAGTTTCTGTTCCTACATTTTTATTGTTGTGTCCCCTATTAATGAAACTTTTGTTTTTTAAGAATATAGCTGCCTTTTTGAAGTCTAAAGGTCCTATAATAAAACATTTCTCAGAGGGAAAATTACTTGGCAGTAGTATTTGCAGGATTAAAGATCATCTGGTTCCATCCCTCCTACCATGGGCAGGGACACCTTTCACTAGAGCAGGTTGCTCAAAGCCTCATCCAGCCTGGCCTGGAACACTGGAACACTTCAAGGAATGGGATGGCCACAGCTTCTCTGGGTGAAGAGCTCAAGCTTTTACCTGCCTGGGTGCAAGTTAGCAGCTCTTGTCCTGCAGCTCCTGAGGTGTTTGCTGGTGAAATGCAGCCTGAGAGGCCAGGAGGAGGTGTATCTCCTGTTTCAGGTATTCCTTATGCCTGTGTCCCTCAGATCCTGCCCGGCCCAGGGTCATCTCTGAGGGAGTCAGGGCTCTGTCACACACACACATTTCACAACATCAGCCTTCTTGAAATGCAAAAAGCACTTCCTTCAAAAAGGAGGGGGAAAACTCCAAAAAAATACCAAAAATGAAGGAGAGGCCATGACTTTTTGCAGTGGCAAGTATTTTAAGTGAACTGCCTGTAAAGAATTTGCAGTTCGAAGTGGCAGGTTGCGTGTTTTGTGCAGACAGGATTGATAACATGTGAAACATGCTAAAAATTGACCGATAAAGGCACCTGGATATTTCAAACATAAATAGTGTGTACCAAAATAGCTACAGAGCAGATGGCCTGGCTCCACACACACCTTGCTGACCAGAATACTCGAACAACACACACAGCCAAAATCTCCCTGTCTTCAAAGCTGATCATCTGCGAAGGCAAGGGTTATCCTCATGCCACCCTTTATCTGTCAGGCACAAACGCTCCTGCATATGCTAATTAGTGTATCCTGCAGGGATAATGAACCCTAGGTTTGTTTGAACTTGCTGCTACCCCAGCAAAGCAAATCACCTGTTCTAGAGCTCAGGCTCTCAAAAGTCGGTAAGATTAAAACAACTGTGAGCTGAAATCTGAAATCTACGGTGAAAAGATCCCAAAACACAGAGGGCTAGGTTTGCCAGCCCGCTCACAATACTGCCTGCCACTTATAAACAGGCAACTGAGTCTGTTTCTCACTGTCACTTTTACCTTGGATGCTAAGACCAAACATCCCCATCCCACATATTAACTGGGATGTAAGGCTTTTCATGCCTTGTTGTGTGGTTCAGCAGATGTGAAAGGGAATTATCACTTCAACATGATATCAAGACTTTTTTTTTTTTTTTTTTTTAGCTGATGGAAGATTACTAAGCCTGAATTCTTGTTTAATTTTAGTGTGTTAATTGATGGAATAATGAGCATTGATTATATGTGTTTTGGCTTCGTCATTGCAATTACAGACTGTGTTTTATTCATGAGCCAGTCCTAAAGAATCTAAAGATCTAAGACAGCTTAAACCTCTCAGAAAAAGGCTCTGAATTGTTTGAGTAATGACACTCTTAGATGGAAAATTAAAGGTTCTCTTTTCCCATGCTTTTTAAGATAATTAAAATCCAGGAACAGTAAGGTGGTGAACATCCTTATTCATTAGCCTTCAGTAATTTAGCTTCTACTAAATGAGGAAAACATTTTAATTCTCTAGGCCATCTGTTGCAGTCTGCTTTGTGTGTCCTGTTACATAAAGTCTCATTGCGGACAGTTTTAAGACCGGTATTGTATCCTTTCACCAGGAGTGATGTGCTGGATGAGGCAGCTAAAGTCACTACCTATTTACAGACCGCCCTGGAATTAAAGTGGCTGCTTGGTCTTTTAAGTTGAAGTTATCCTGTCTAGACACCTCTAGGCAGAGGATCCACAGAGAGGAGCCCGTGCATGGAGATAGGCAGAGTGACAAGCTGTGTTTTCTAATAGCAGTATCCATGCCAATAAATAACAAAGTTCATTGGAGCCCTTCCAGTTCCGCTAATGTGCGACTGCTCTGCCATATGGCTCCATGCTGCTTTTGGAAGCAGGCACTCTCTGTTCAGCTGGGAACCACAGCACTCCTGCTGGATGCTCCTCTGGAAGGGGTTTGGAGGCAGAGCAGGTCTCCTTGCACTGTGACAGGGAAATGGAATAAATATTAGAGTAGGAGTGTGCTCACCTAGGGGAAGTGCTGGATCAGGAGCTAGGAAATTCTTGGATTCTGACTCAGGCTGTAAGAATAACTCACTTTATAGCCTGGGGTAAGTTATGTTATCCCACACCAGGAGAGCTTCTTATTAAAATTATAATTTGTATAGATGAATGAATGCAGTGTCACAGTTATTCCTGATGCAAAGCTACATCCCCACAGGTCTGAGAAGATCCAGGTTCCATTATGAGTTTGTTTTGTTTCTGTCAAATTCCCCTAAAAAATACAGTATTTGCCAGCCCAGCAGTGCCTTCCCAGCAGTGCTGCTGTAGCCCGGTGTATTTAAGTGTCTCCACGAGCCCCAGGAAGTGTTTACATTATTGATAGGCATGGCTACAAGCAGGCTGCTTCCACGGGGCAGAGCTTTGATCCACTTGCTTGCTGTTACTCTGGTTGCCTGGAGATCACAAACACCCTGGCCTCAAGATGTGTGGCTGCAGAACAAGTGTTCCCAGTACCAAGCAGTACTCGGTCAGTCAGCCAGCTCCTGCTTCCACCAAAAAAGGCCCTCCAGCTGCTGCAGGCATGCCCAAGGGGTAAGTCATCACTTTGTTGGCATCTGGGTGATCTGCCATTTGTCTTGAAACTCATTATCTGGGTGTGTTTGTCTCTACCACATGCTCTGTAATTAGTTTCAGCAACTCACCACAAGGTAAGCAGGTTTTAGGTTTTGACTGGAAGCAGGGAGGTGTTTCTCATGGATGAGTCCTGCTATGTGCCTGCTCCAAACTGAGAGCATTGGTGAGGAGGGGATGGTAGACCCCTCTCTACTTTCCTGGGAATGGATATAAAACTGAGAAACCCCTGGGGCCTCTTTCATGTTCATGAAGAAATTGCATTAAGTGTGTTTCAGTGTCCCTCACTTAAAAATTAATAATCAGCTTTAGTAACAGCTTCAGGCTACTCACTTAGGTGAGGGGTTAGAAGCTGTGTGATGTTCTTGTGCTGCTTTTAGGGGCCATTTTCCTTTCCACTGTGAAGGAAAGACACTCCCTTGGGAAGCCCTGAGTTCCTGGGTGATTAAATAAGACAGAAATGAGCAAGCTCATTCATGGAGAAATTAAATACTCAGCACAATTTACCAAGTGATAATTGTGCCTCTCTGCTTTCTCACCACCAGCATACCCATAGCCAAGCAGCTGGCATCAATAAAAGGTAAGGGGACCCCCTTCATTGCCCCTTTGGGTTCAGGTCTTTCACAGCCCGCACAGAAAGCTCTGGCGATTGCACAGGGCTTGCAGAGGCTGTGCAGATCCTCAGCTGATGCCAGTCAAGAGGGTCTCATGGGTCCCTGTGCTGTCACATCTCCTCTTGTGCTTGCCTTTTCATAAAAAATCACAGCACAAATCCTCTGTGTAACCTCTGCTAACAGAGGCTTGTGAGCATGCAGGCTTTCAGAGTCATGCACGAGTGGGGGAATGAATCCAGCCCAAATCCCAAGTAAGCCATAGTGCTCAAGTGCAGCACTGATGCTCACACAGGGACATTCCTGTGCAACCAGGCTTCCAAATGGGGCATGTTTTCCTGATACAGGTCTCTGGGGGTCCAAATGCATCCAGGAGATGGTCACCATGGCCTGTCCCGGTGGTGTGGCAGGTCCTTACTGTATGTCCAGGGTCAGGATGGAGCAGATGGGTCTCAAGCCCCACGTTGTGTCACAGCCCTAGCTCCAAAGGAAAGCTCCCCTCAGGGTGTGATTGCATGGGATGTGAGCCATGCTGCTGGCCCACTCCAGGATCTGGGCCAGATCCTCTGTGGGTACAAACAGTTTCAGTCTCATTAACTTTAATGAAACTACACAGATTTCCACCCACCCAGGATGGTTCTAACAGATTCCTTTCAATTATATCTCAAAAGCCTTTTTTTTTTGGATAAACTTTTCCTCCCTCCAGCTCTAAGAAAAGGCTCCGACCTTGAAAAGGCTTTTGCTACAGCAGCTTTGGTGTATAACAACCATGCTGACCCTGAGAGCAAGCTCAGCAAAGCTGAAACCAAGAGCTTACTGCAATCCCAGTTTTGGCATTTCATACAGGTGAGGGGATCTGCTGAGTGGGTGGCACTGGGACAGCCCTTGATGGGCACTTTGTGTGCAGGAATGACAGCTCAGGCTCTGTCCTGCAGCTTGGCAAGCATCAGTCCATGAGGTAATCCCAAGGCAGACTTTAGGGATTTGGTACAAACATATACTGTGACTTAGTTGCTTTGTGTTGAGTCTGTGTCTAACACAGGGCCAAAGAAGGGGGAGAGCAACAAACCACAGCTGATGCTTCCTTGAATTTGTTTAAAGAAAACCAGGCAACTGCAAANCCAACTAACCAACCAAACTAAAACTCTTGGATGATGACAAGGGGCTGGATTTATGAAGAGAGGAAACCCATGGCATTTAATGAGGTGTTTGGTGGTTTGCCATAGCGCTGAGACAGCACTGAGAGCCAGCCCTGTGCCATGGAGCCGTGTTCACCGCGGTCTCTGGTGGGGCTCCTGGGAGAGAGGGGCAGAAAGCCTGACCCACCTGGCTGGGCATGGTGACAAACCACCACAGCAGCACTTGTGGCTGTAAATTTCTGCAGTTTTGGTTTTTTTTCCCCTCTCTAAGTTAAAAATAATAATTAAAATAAAATTATCAAGTGGTAGGAAAAGCTATATAGGACTAATAAAATCCAGCTGAAATAAGTGAATGGGAGAGGTAATACCTTTACTTCAAAAAATTACGAAATCAATGACTGTTCGGGATGGGGAGATTGGCACCAAATTAGAAAGTAGGCACTTCTTTTTTATTGAAAAAGAATTGAAAATATCACTGGAAGCAATAAAGCTTAGGTTCC
This sequence comes from Bombycilla garrulus, assembly GCA_013400315.1. Taxonomy (NCBI): domain Eukaryota; kingdom Metazoa; phylum Chordata; class Aves; order Passeriformes; family Bombycillidae; genus Bombycilla; species Bombycilla garrulus. The sequence goes on along the minus strand of VXBU01004581.1, from coordinate 788,825 downwards.
TGAGACAGTTTGGAAATTATTAAGTTAAAAAACTACCCTGGAACTCTAGCAAGGTTTTTTTTCTTAAGAAAATATAAATAATAGATATGTTACAGAATTTTAATAAACCATTCCAACAGGAATGCCCATAAGGACCAAGAGTAGCTGTACTAAAATTATGCCAGTAAAATCAACAGTTTCTGAGACCTTCCCTATATGTATTTGTATATATTTGAATATTAAATTTCAGAGGGTTGGTCAGTTGGTTGTTTCCTCCTCCCAGTTTTATCAAGACGCAGGACTCCCTTTTTTTCCTAGCAGTTGCCAGCTATATCATCATCACTGTCAGATTTTCATTCATGATTAGGTGTCTTTTAAATGATATATTCTGGATTCTGATGGAAACTTTGAGGACTGGTTGTTCTTTCTGATTGCACTAATATTTCTGTCCGAATTTCTTTGCATACCTTTTGAAAAACTAATATGAATGGGGAAAATAAAAATACATGAAAATTAATAATAAATAATACATTTAAAATTTTATTACATAAAATATGTGATATTTACATAGGTAGATGCCTTTTTTTTTCCCCTTATGAAGCCATAAAAAAGGAACTTCACGCTTGTTGTTTTGTTTGTTTGTTTGTTTGTTTTTTCATTTAAAATCCTCCATAGGGCCAAGAAAACAAACCAAAATACCAGGAAATAATTTTTTCCTTGGATGAGGATTCAGAGAAAAAAATTAATTTTGAAGATTTCATGATCCTGTTAATCAGTCTCACTCTAATGTCTGACCTGCTGCAGGAGATCAAAAATGTGAAAACCACAAAATGATCTGAGATTTTAAAGAAGAAATGGCTTGGCACCAAATGAGAAAAGCACAGAGATACCACTCTCTGCCTGGACACCCTGTTCTGGTCCCTTGTAAATGGAATAAAGTTGTGTCCAAACCTGGCTGAACTGACTCCTCTCTTGCATCACTGCACAAAGTCAGTGCTCAGGAATTTGTGTCCATGATATTCCTGCTTCGGGAGAGTGAGTGGCTGGCTCCCATGGGTCCAGGGCCAGTTAACAGCTGGGGACAGCCCCCAGCCCAGTGTAATGCCAGGGAGAGGCAGCCCATGCCCCCTGAGACCTCTTCATCCTCTCCCTGTGATAGTGTGGGAGATGATGGAGAGACAGCTGCCAAAATGTGCAGTCCCATCCCTCGAGGCTGCCCAGCTCCCCGGGCTCTCCCAATCCCCCAGGGGGCTTCAGCCCTGAGCAGGGCATTACCAGAGATGGGTTCCACAATGGGCAATGACCACAAAATCTGTTTCTGTCTTAGGTAAAGATTGATTTTAGTCTGTGTGGTTTCCACCCTACATTAACCCTGCTGAAGGGAGCATTTTTTTATTTTTATTTCCTCCTCCAACTGCTCTCTTTGTTTAGAGATCACAGTGGAAGGAATTTCAAGTCCAGCATTTGCGAGGCATCTTTGGCAGTGCTGTGCTTCTATGAGCAGGGGAATGACCCAAACGTGCCAGCCAGCTGAATCTGCTGTTCCATGAAACTGTGAAAAGCAGAAACCAGATAAGAGGCGGTCCAGACCAGGGATAGTGGGAAAAAAGAGTGGCCAATAAATTGTTTATCTTGCAACTGAGTGATATTGGTTAGGGCCAGAGCCTCAGTATTAAATGCTCATTATTCTAATATTTGGTTTGATTCCTACCTCCAAAGTCCTGGCTCAGAGCCAACATTTATCCCACTGCAACATTCCTTTGGGACACAAAAAAACAGTCTCATGCCCCAGGAACAGAACAGACTCTGTAAAAATTTAGTAAGAATCTACCAAGTTTGAACAAGCCAGCAAAACTTTGGAGCCTTTTTAATTTTTTCTTCTTCCTTGGCTGGAAAGGAGAAGGCAAGAATGATTTAGCTTTGGTGCATGAATTTTTAACAGGAAGGGGTCAAACCCTCTAGTGCCAAAAGAGGGAAATTAATGCCAGCTGAGTAATGAGATTTAACTCTTTGACATCAAAAGTCTCTGAGTGTTTTCAGGAGCCAAGATGATGTTTTGTAACTTATTTTGATGTGAAGGAAAGACTACAATAGAAGACAAGCAGCCAATTGTTTGGAGAAGGAAGGTCTGTGTGCAGTGTGGTATGGAGCTGAAAAAAGCAAATGGAGCAAATGGATGTGGTGGGTTTTGAAATGAAGCTCAGCAGGTAAGGTGCTGGGTTTGGACCTCAGCCAGGCCATGGCCTCATCTGAAGTCTAAACATTCACAGTTTGTCCTGCTACAAATAAAACCTCTTATTGGCAAAGCCCCTTCTGTGATGGTGGGTAGCAAGAACCGGCAGCATGCAGCCTGTGGCAAGAAGTGACAAAGCCAGCACACAGAGTTTGCGTCTGTTTGGCTGCTCAGGGACGTGGCCCTGCAGAGCATCCCCTGCTGAGGGACTGGTGTCCCAGTGCTGTGGGGATGACTGCTCTCTGGGTGCCCATCAGGCCTCCCAGGCCTGGGATCACCCACACTGGTATCACAGTTAAACACTGACACTGTCTCCCTGGTGTTGCGCAGTCTCTTTCCCTGTCCCTTGTTTTTTGGCCATGTAGATTTGAGAAATAAAATATCAGATGATGCTCCTTTTCTGGGGTAGGAAGATGGACTCTGAGTCTCTAGGCAGGTTTCCCATTATTCAGGCAAAGAAGCCACAGCACAGCCCTGAAAAGATTGTTTGGGAGCCATTGGTGATGCTGGAAGAATAAATTTCTAATATCTCTCTCTTATCAGAAGAAAAAAAAAAAAAACTGAAAGGAAAAATATTGTGAAGCCAATTAAGAAAACATTCTTTGAAATTGCTAAGGCTCTAACAGAGTTTTTGTTATTGCTGAAATGTTTCTAAATCTTGCATGGCTTGAATTAATGACTTAAGAGCCTTTTATCAGATCAGTTCACTCTGTCATCTTGTCATGTGCAAACCCTTTTTATCCCAGTTTGGTGTTTTGTGAGCAACATCCTGAGTCCCTGGCTTGGATCAAAAAGCCCCTTGTGCTAAGCACAGTGAAAATTCAAGGTAAGAAGCAATTCCTGAAAAACTCAAGATCAAAGATATTCAGATGGTAGGGAAGGAATCAGCGGCACAGAAAAGCCAGGTGCCTTGTGAGTGCAGGTAGCAGAGCTGGAGCTGGGTTCCAGCCTACACTGGGCTCCTCACACACAAGCCGAGGCACTGTGACAGTTCTGCAAGAGCTTCTGAACAACGTGAATGGGATGTGCCAGGCTCGATCTGCATCAGCTCTTGGAAGTCCCACCTGATGCTCAGAAGCAGAAGGATGTACTTGGAAGAGCCCCAGCATCTTCTTTTAGTTACGAGTAGGCAGAAGTTTGCACCTTGACTGTGGAAGATGCTCTTTTATTAACTCAGACTATTTGTGGCTGCCCTGAGCACTCTCAGCTATTGGCTTTGAAGCTGATCTGATGCAGACAGCATGTTTGGCTGCATCCTCAGGTAGCTGGCTGTAAGCTTGCTTAAAAGGCTACTGTTGTGCTTTGTTTTGTTCCCTGCTTACTCCTATTGGAAGCAAAGAGAGTTCATTGATTTCTCAGAGCAGAGCCCAGCAAGTGCTAAGGAGTTGAGCAGCAGCCTGGTTGATGAAATCTGCAGGTTCCTCTGCCTCAGCAAGCGGGAACATCATGTCAGTATACCCTCAGGAGTGGAAGTGGCATGAAGAGTAGCCAGCCAAAACCTGACCTCTGTTTGCTTGGGGTTGTGCTGGGATTTGTGCTGTGAGAGAGTTGAGGTATGAACCTTGGGAGGTTCTGTAGACTTTGGATCTAAGCTTTAAGCTCTGTTTTGTTCTGAAAAGTCCAAATCATCCCTTTTTTTTCAAGCAGTTACATGAGCTTTCAGGTGACTGCCAGAGGAGAAATGAGGGTCAGGGAGAAATTCAGCCTCAGATCTTCAGCTTCCATTTCCAAATATCAGCTCAGGAAGACAGACTTGTTCTCAAGTTTTAATTAGCACACCTACTGCTTCTCCCCATGACTTCTTACTTTGTATCTGGCCTAAACTCTTTTGTCTGCTGAATTTAGAAAGTTTTTTAAATCTTGCTTTAGTGTAATCTCTGACGGGCTCTCACAGATTGCAGGGGAACCCTCACATCCCAGTGCAGTGACTTTGAGGAGTTGAGTCAGGGCAGGGCTTTGCATGTTGAACTTCCTTCTGGGAGCCCAGAGCCACACATGCTGCATGTACAATTTTTCAAGTCTCTCAGGAAGAGCAGTACATTTTAACTGTCTTGCTGTTACTGTACCTTCAGTGAGACCTCATATCTGGGGCACTGGAGTCTGGATGCTGAGGGAACCCTGCTGTCTGAGACATGTTTTCCTTGTCTCTTCCTCCCTCAGAGGAAGTGTTGTGTTACTTTTTCATGTAAGTTTAAACTTGGGGTTCATACCTTTGAAAGTACCTGTGTGATGCACAGCCCTCAGTGCTGCCATGTGTCCTGGCCCATGAAAGCTTCTTGGCAGCTATATCCACTCATGTGGTTGTTGTAGCAGGTCTCTTTGCAGAGAGAGGTTGAATTTTGCATTGTAGCCTGCAAAGAAAGTGTTAAATTGTGGCTACATGACAGGAAAACCTTCTCCAGGAGTGTTGGAAAGATGCTATGTGGTACAGGCCCTTAGGAGCTCACACAGAGCAGAGGAAAAGCTTTGAACCAGAATTATGTTCTCTGCAAAGTGTGATAATTTGTGAGCCTCAAAGGAGCACTCTGAAATGTCTCTTGAAAAAATAAAAATCTCTCTGGTTTAAGCTCAGTCAGGGAACATAGATGTTGAAAAGGTAGTGGTTTATGGCTTTTTGAATTGACAGCTTTTAATCCTGCATTGACTTTTACTACAGTCAGTGGTTTATGGTGTTTCCAGTGAAGCTGTCTCCTCACTTTGCTCATCTGCTATTCCCTTCCCCCTATATAAGGGTTTATATCCCTAGAACTGAGTCCTCATCCAGCAAAGGTAAACAGCAAATAATGTTCAACAGCCTCTGGGCCAAAATGCAAATATAGGTTGATAACAAATTAGCATGTGATTGTTTGTCAAAGATCCACTGAGTCTCAAACAGGACCTGGAGTACTGAGGGCCTCTGGGTAGGGAGGGACCTGATGGCCAAGATGTCTCTCACTCCACAGCAGGGTGAGCTGCAGCCCCTTGCAGGGGCAGGTGGCGGCCTCACATTTCTGACATCCATAGCATAGACCCTGGAAACAAGGGACCAGTTTCCATTTGTGATTTCCTCTTCCTTCTATTCCCCTTGCCATGACCCTGCTTTCTTGGCTGCTATCTGCTGGATCTTGATGTGTACAGAAACACAAAACATGGCACCTGCTCCCAGGCAGCTGCTGCTGGAATCAGAGAGAGGGCAGGACCTCAGGGGTGGAGGGAGGCAGCTCCTCAAGTGGGCATGTTTCTACCCCTCCAGTAAAACAGCAGCCCAAACAGATGTGGCAGCTCATCAGTGGGCAAAATCAAGCCTCTAATCGTCCTGAGATGGTCAATAAATGATGTACAGGATACCAGGAGCTCTTCCACTCCTGCAGCCTCTCACACACAGAAGCTGGTTGGTCTTTGAGCACTCAAGCAGCACCAGAGCAAAGGAGAACAAGCATCATGGGAGCTGATTTTGGTGAGTCTTGTTTTACTGCATGTGATCACTGGGAGCCTCGTTAAGCACTAGTCAATGTTAGAAACTGGGAAAGGAGCTCTCTTGAAAAGCAGCTTTGACTGGATAAACTGATGGATGCCAGGTCTCTGCTTGAGTTTGGAAAATTAAGCTGGGCAGTCCAAGTATTCTTACAGAGGGGATGAGAAGAAAAATCCACAACCCAACCCTGAGACCCTTTCTCCTCCTCCAGTGGTTGCCAGCCAGCCTTCCCACTACTTCTTTGATTTGTTTTCAAAGGAGTATGAGATTTGTTTACTTTGACATCTTTGCTTTGACACCTGGGACTGTTGGAGGAAGTCTGTGACAAATGCTGACCCATTTCCTGCATTTGCTGGTGAGTATTTCTTGATCCAGTTGTTCTGCCTCCATTCCTACATAATGCTGTTTTGAGGTTTGTTTGAAGAAAACCTGCACTAGCAGACATTCAGGTTAAAAATTATATGACAGCTTTTTTCTCTGAAGCTGGCAGGTGCAAAAACCACACTGGGGATAGAATATCCACAAGTAAATATCCCTTTTTTTCTTGGGATACTGTAGCTGATCCCAGGGTTTATACACCACTACATGGATTATATAGAGTTTTGCCTAATTAATTAATGAAAACAAATTGCAAAATTACTTTCTTATTAAATTGATCTCACTTCAGAAATAAGGCTGATTACTTCCCTGGCAAATTTTAATTAGGCAGCTACAACAAACTGTAATAAAGAGCACAAATTAAAAACAGATCATACTAGATGTAGCTTTATCAAATGCTGTGTTAATACCAGGCAACATACACAGATGAAATTATACAGAAAAAGCTCATTTTTTTCTCCTCTAGTAAAAATCTATCTTCTTTCTAGGGGAAGAAGCATTTATATAAAAATATCACATTCATAACCAACACATCAGTAAGTGTTTATTGGTAGTTGCTTTCCAAAACCAGCTCATGTACATTCTGCAAGACTCAATCATTAAGGCACTCTTTATTTCTCCTCTAAATTTATTAAACTCATAGTACACATGACCCATCGTTACTGCAAAGCCTCCCAGGACAAGAAAGGATTTATTACCTGCACATATACTCCTCAATTTGTCTTTCCTCTTTTAGCTCTTTAGGGCTTGGATTCAGCTCAGCTGAACACAGAACACATGATAAGGATTTGCATAAGAATTGTAAGCAGAGGCCCACACAAATGAAGCATTAATTAATGAGAACCTAAAGCCTTCTGCTGAATGTAGCCTGAGGCCAAGCAATGCTGGGAGTGCTCAAGTATATGTGAAGGAAAGAGTGGGTAAGCACAGCAAATTAAACAGAAATGCTTCATTCTTCTCTAAGCCTATTCTAGCTCTTGAGCCTGTAGAAGAATTGCAGACTTCTTATTCCTGTTAGAGGATGACAAAGGTCAAAAGCTCTTCCACGTGGAACTGAATTAATCCAGAAGCTCCCAGGCTTGTGTTGTGTCTGAGGTGTTGGACTCTAGTTGAGGAGCAATGGTGCTCTGAGCTGCCCGCCAAGGAGGGAGAGGCTGCCCCACAGCCTGGGCAGTGTGTGGGTGCAAAGTGGGGCTGGGGGTGTTGGGGTGGGTGTTTGGGATCTGCTGATGCCCTGGAACAAGCAGGCAGTACCTTGGAGCTGCAGCAGAGAGGCAGGGTTGTGCTGCCTCTGCAGGGTCTGGGGGGATTCACCTCCTCTGTGGGAGTAAAGAGACCACTGATGTAACAGGACAGTGGGCTTTGGACTTGAAAGAAGGCTAAGAGAGACTGGAGACTCTTGAAATCTCAAGTGGCCATTTTCCTAATGTTGTGGGATGCATACATCTAACACATTGGCAAAGGACTCGTGAGGAAACTGCCTTGTAGCTTTCATGAGTGGCAGCCACACTCTGGACACACCTGCAGCCCCCCATCTGTTACAGCCAGAGAGTCCACAGGACAGCGTTTGGGATCTGGGTCTCTCCTATTTTCTAGCCCTGAGAAATATTTAACAGCTCTTCCTCAGGCATTTAACTGGGAGCCCTCAGCTGCTACATATTTCAGATCAGCTCAGAAATTCTGATTAAAGGAAAACACCCTTTTTTACAGAGCTCTTGGGAGAGAGGTCAGGGCGCTGGTCTTCCCAGGCTGAGCAGATGAAGAGCTGTTTTGTCCTGCCTTACAGGTATGTGAAATACCTCCTTGCCATAGAAATCTGTTCATATACCAGAAAATGAATGCTGGTGTTAATTGGAGATGAGAGGTTGTTGGTGTCCATGTTCATGACCTAGTTGTGCAGTTGAGTAGATGTCTTGAGCACAGAACTTGCATCTTGGTAGTCTTAGAAAGGTCCAGAGAGATCTTGTAGGCTTTTTGTTTTGTTTTTTGTTTGTTTGTTTTTTTGTTTTCTTTTCTTTTCTTTTCTTTTTGTAAGCAGCAAGAGCTTAGGAAAGGCAGGACTGTCCCCTTGAGCTGGAAGCCACTTGATCTGTCTATGTGCTGCGCTGCAAGTTGGGAGCATTTTGCTGTTGACAATTATTTAGTAACAAGGTTCCTGGCTATATGTGTGCATCCTGATGGGTACCAAGAGTTCACAGGGGCCCAGAGGTCCTCAGATCGATTGGACCTCGCAGTCAGTTTGTTAATGTAATGGGGGAGAGCTTGGACTTTGGCTAACAAGCGAGCACATTGAAACAGTTGTACAGTGAGTGCTGCAGCCTCTCAGATCTCTGTCAGCACTCTGAAGTGAGCGCTGCCCTCAGGGTCTCTCTGGGAGCTGTCGTGGCTGTCCCTGCCTGCCTGACGCGCTGGGCTGCGCGGGAGATGGGCTGCTGCTGCCCCCGGGGAGAACGGGAGGGTTCTGAGGCTGTAGGGAGCCCAGGCAGCTGGTTTGGCACTCGGTGTGCTCTGAAGGAATGTATTTAACTCGTTGCTAGGATGCTTCTGCTGACGTGCTCCTGTGGAGCCCCACAAGCTGCTGTGCTGCCTCCCTCACATCTGCCCTGGATCCCGGTGCCCAGGGAAAGGTAGCAGAAAGTGAGGTGGGGTATCAGTTTATGTAGACCTGTGTATGTATAAAAATACATTGATTGAAAAATATATATATTTTGACTCATCTATACACAAGCTATAATATGATATATATGTAATATGTACCATATATGACTACTGGCATACACATGCTACATATAAAATATCTCTATGTGCATATACACATACAAAATCTCATCCAGTTTTCACTATTCTGACTTATCTCTCCTAAAAACTTCATTTTGCTTCTAAATTACTTTCTAGGCCACTTATGACTGCAGTGAGCAGTACAAATCACTGGATACATTCCTTTTCTATTGAAAATCTGGGGCTTATTCCTTGTCTTGTGGGGTTTGATATTTTTTATCCCTCTATCTATTAATGCATTAAAAGATCCTCCTTCTCATCCTGTGACATCCTAGCAGCTTTAAGTGCCTTGGAGAGGGGCTTTGTTAAAAGCCCTTTGGCATTAAAATGCTGCTAAACGGAGTAGGCAATCATTCTGCTGGTGTGACAGTGCCTTCCTTTGCCAGGAGACATCCTGGTTCCTCCCTGCTGCTGCTGTTTCTGACAAAGCTTTTCCCCAGCTTGCATGTACTGGTCTCCTAACCTTTAGCAGACTCTCTTAAACCTAGTCTCACAATGTCATTTCTCTTGTCTCTGGTATTGATGCTAAAGAGAGCAGGGTTGTCACCCACCACAGGCAGCTGTTACTGGGATTTGTGGTGAAGGATCCTTGAAAAAAATTTTTTTTTCCTTTTTTTTAGTATCTGCGAGCTGAGTACTACTTTACTGACAGTGAGAGTGTAAAAAGTGCCGGAGACTTCCCTGTCCCGGGTTCTCCAGCAGTGTACAAAAAATCCTTTTCTCATCAGCTGTCTGAGCCGAAGAAGCACTCTGGAATCCTTAGTTCGTGTTCTCAAGGCAGTTTAT
>VXBU01004581.1:742488-778934 GCA_013400315.1 Bombycilla garrulus | reverse complement strand
ATTTATCTCATGGATTAAAATCAAAGCCACAGGCATTCTCAGTATCAATCCAGGTTCTTTGACACGTCTGGCAAGGCTGAAAAGGCTCCTGAACAAGGTTTGGATCATTCTGAGATGCCATAGGAACCCCCTGGGTTCCAACAAAAAGTACAAAACCAGTCTTATTCATTACTTAATATTTCTATTCTCTCCTTTCCTACTAGTTAGAACCCAAAGGGTGCTAAATATTTCATGAGGGTTTAGGACTTTCCTGGCACACATGACTTTTTTTTTTTGTTTTAAATATCCTTTCTTCTTTTTTTTTTTTTTTCTCCTCAGAAGCTCCTCCACTGTAATCTAGCCCATTAGTTTAGAAGGAGGGGGGCCATGATGATAGCAGAGACTTACTGCTTTGCCATTTTGTCTGTGACACACTGCTGTGCTCTAACTGCGTCTTGCTGAAGGTAATTGCCATGGAAAAATCATCAGCTCCTTCTCCAGACACACACCCTACACCTCCCCCCAACTGCAGGTAGCAGGAACCAAATGCTCACGTGGTGTTAGCTCTGAGACACTGCTCCAAAATCATGTATTTCAATTATTCATTTGTTAATGGCTCCCTGGAGATGTAAGGAAGCCTGGGACTGGAAGGAGCCTGTCTGGCAATACAAGTCCAAAGATACAAAGGGTTCATCTTTACAAGAACAGGTGTCCTGGAGATGCCCTGTGTGAACCTGATTTTAAGGAGGGGCACAGCCCTGTTTGTGATCACTGGTCATGAGGAGCCTTCACAGTGACCAGGCCATGTGGCCAGTGGGCGAGGGCAGTGGCTGTCCCCTTGTCCTCGGTGCTGGTGAGGGCACACCTCAAATCCTGGGCTCATCACCACAAGAAGGACATTGAGGGGCTGGAGTGTGTCCAGAGAAGGGAATGGAGCTGGGGAAGGGTCTGGAGCGCAGGTTTGATGAGGAGACGCTGAGAGGACTCGGCCTGAACAAAGGAGGCTCAGGGGGAACCTTCTTGCTCTCCACAACTCCCTGAAAGGAGGTTGTAGTCAGGTGGGGGTCAAGCTCTTCTCCCAGATAACAAGTGACAGGACAGGAGGAAACAACCTGAAATTGCTCTAGAGGAGCAGGTTTAGCAGGTTATTACTCTATGTTTAGTCTGGATATTAGGAAATATTTCCTCACTGGAAGGATGGTCAGTTGTTGGAACAGGCTGCTCAGGGCAGTGGTGGAGTTTTCAATCCCGACATTGTTCAAAGATGTGTGAATGGGCACTTAGGGACATGGTTTTATGGCAGTGCTTGGTTAGAGATTGAATTCAATGAGGGTAGAGGTCTCTTCCAACCTAAACTATTCTACGACTCCCCACACACAGACTTTGTAGCAGAGACTGCTGAGTGACTGCAGCACCACAGGGTAGCGATGCTTTTGGCTGAAGTATCCAAAACAAAATTGTGGGAACTATTTAACAAGCTTTTTCTTTTTTCCCCAGTAAGTTTTCTTTGCTTTACTGCAGGGCTCTTAATTTGATGAATTAATGTGAGAAGTGCTAATGTACCAGCAAAGACAGCAGGCAAAGATCTGTCTGCTGATCCCAGACACGACTGATTTCAACTGCGCTGCTGAGCGTGGTATGTGCTGATGCCACTAAAAACTGCCATAAAGATAACAGCAGTATCTGTGTGGCCCACAGGAAGGTGTTTGTAGCTTTTCATCTCTCCTCTCCCTCCTGGATAAGTCTGTGGGCAATTATCATTGAGAAAGAAGTGCAGGATGCTGGGACTATGCTCTCAAGTGCACTGGACAGAGGTGCCTAAACTGTGAATGGTGACACTCAAACCTCCCAGAGGTTCTCTTCCCCTTCCAGAGGGTTTCTTTTAAAGCTGCGGGGGATGAACCCCATCCTGGAGCCCGCTGCAGGTGGTGATTATCCTGCCCTGGCTGCCCAAGTGCATCCTCCCTGCCTGCAAGAGCTCTGGTCCTGCAGCAAGCAGCTTAGATTGCTGGAGCCTGAGGAATGAAGCTTGCGGCTCTAACACCTGCAATTGAACCCCAGAGAGATCTAGATTTGAAGACAAATCTGAAGTCAGAAGCCCCGTGCTCCTGTTACTGTGTTCAGAAGAGGCCAGGTTGAAGTGCCTGAAGGGGAGACGCTGCCTTGCTCCTGATGTATTGGAGTGGGCAGCTCATTGGCTTTCCACATATACCCTCTATGACTTCACAAAACCTATTTAAAGGGTGTGTAGTGACAGGACAAGGGGGAATGGCTTTAAACTGAGAGTAGGTTTAGATTGGGGATTAGGAAGAAGTTCTTTCCTGTGAGGGTGAGGAGATGATAGCACAGGCTACCCAGAGATGTGGATGTCCCACACCTGAAAGTGTTTAAGACCAGGTTGGATGGGGCTTGGAGCAATGTGATTTAGGGGAAAGTGTCCCTGCCCATAGCAGGAAGGCTGGAACTAGATGATCTTTAATATCCTCCTCAACTCAGACCATTCTGTGTTAGAAAGAGAGGTCTGTTGTTGGGTTCTCACAGTGTTTCTAGAAGCAGCTCTCACATGGTCACTGTGCACAGTGATGTGTTAATTCTTTCACAGCATAAAATAACAACCACAGTTTGCATATGGAAAAACACCTCTACAACTTTCTGCCTGGCTGAACTTGTCCGCAGCAGGTTCTCAAATGGTGCATATTGAAATGGAGCCACCTTGAAATGCCTGTGTCTCAAGAGACCTCCAAGCAGAGAGGACAAGATTGCTCTGTTGCTTTTTTGAAAGATAAATGACCTGACAGTGAGTTACAGTCTGCTCACACGAGGAGTGTTTAGACATTTGGCATGAAGCAGAATATCTGAACCATTAAGGTGTGTGGGCTCTGCAGTGCATAAATAAGTTACAAATTAGGGATTCTGAGTGGCTGCTTGCCCCTTGCATGCAGTGCTCCAAGTGATTACTGCTCTCTTTGTGTAATCAAAGTTCCTCAGCTCAGAGCAGGTTTCTAATTTAAACACTTGAGTACAACATATTTTGCTAAATTACATCACTGCAGAAATCTGTGTCTCATACACAGGAGATTTTTACCGCCACCTTATATATGACTTTTTTCTTTGACTCTGCAACACATTTTCCTCTGGAGGGTAAAGGATTCCTGATATAAATATGAATAACCTTGGCTTTGCAATGTTGTCTCTTCAAGAAACTCATTTAAGAGGTCTTCTAGAAAACGCCAGAAGCGGCTTATAACATAAAGCACATGTGCAAATATCGGAGCGCTACTCCAAAAAGGAGCCTTCTCTGAGTAAATGCCCCGTTATGTGAACAACTGCTAGGCAAAGCAGTAAGTAGTCTTCAACACAGAGATTTCCCCTGACAGCATGTGCATCTTTCCTGCACTGCCCTGGGTGCCAGCTCTTGGCAGTCCTGCCTGCAGGGTTAAATGCAAACTTTAAGTCTGTCTGATGAAAGAACCAGCATGCTACAGCTGGCTGTGATCCACATTGGAGAAGGCTTTGGTTCCCTGTATAGTCATGGAAAGATACTTTCATTGTCCAAGGCTGAGAGCTTATAAATGCTAATTCCTGTGCTTGACCCAATAAAAGGGAGAGTGTGCTGTGCTTGCTAAATGGTGACACTGAGCAAAAGGTAAATCCTGGGCTGAGGGATGCAAACAGAGCACCCTGTAAGTAGAGGGAGAGGATATGTGCAGGGAGAGAAGATTACCCTGGCCTGCAGTGATTTAACTTGGAGCCTGACATAAGTGTGTGCTTGGGCTGTAACTCACAAACAGTGCCTCTGTAGGGTTTCTTTTCTCTTTTTTCCTCTGCCAGAGGCATCTCAATTGGCTGTGCAGTGCTGGGCTGCTGCACTGGGCAGATGAGCACATTATTGCACAGCTGATGCAATTTGGCTCAATTTACTGAGCTTGGAGTTGTGACCACTCAAGAGATGCCCAAGACGCCCCAGCATGCAGGGGAATGGGAATGTTGCAGCCAGCAGATACATTTTACATGTAGGGATTATTGGCTACTGGGTTTATCCTACAAGGGTAGTGAAGCAGACCTTTATATGCAGGAAAATATTCAAATATACGGCCTTAAAAGATCTTTGAAATTGTGGCTTCAAAGGGATTCTTGGGAGAGGATTATAGCAATTAACACTTTCTGGGACCTTGTGTGAAAGGGGTCAGGCCCCTGCTTTGCTCATGAAGGGTCTCTTGTTGCCTTTTCCAAATCAGTTCTAGCTTTTATGGAGCTCAGCTGTTTATCATCTTGGGAAGAGTTACATCTTCTGCTCTGTGTTTTGGCCAAGTGGTGCTATCTTGTCTTTTGGCCAGCATGGGGACTGCAGTTGGGCAAAACCTCTCTGTCCCTGCCCAACCCTGAAGAACCAGCAGGCAGAGGCTTGTGCTCAGAGGAGCTGGACTTTCTTCTGGGCGTGGCACAAGAGTTCAAGGGTACCTGTGTCAGGAAACACCCATATTTCATGTACAGTTCATTGCAGACCAGAGACAGGTCTGGCTTTATCGATGGTTTGATAATCTTTCTGCCTGTTCTGTGACCCTCTGTGCACAAAGCTGGGGGAAGCAGCTCCAGTCTGTGCCAGCCCTGGCCCCGGGCAGGGAGCACAATCCCCACTGCAGCACCAGTCTCAGGGAGAAATGCCATCCACCAACAAGGTGGGAGCAGAAATCAGCAGGGAGCTGACACAGTCAGGTGAGGAGCTGCAAATTAGATATCTTTCTCAATAAGCAGTTAATTTACAAAGTGTTTTCAGGGTTGTTTGGGTGGTTGCTTTTGGGGTTTTTTTTTTTTGTTTTTTTTTTTTTTTTTTTTTTTTTTTTTTTTAGTCCAAGTGATCAACAACTCATCACTTCTGGATGTGTATGCTTCAGACAAGGGACGGCTCACAGATCATTGACTGGAATTGTTCCTGCCTTCTGGTTTTGATCTAAACCATGCGCTGTTGAATGAGAGAAATATTTTTAAGGACAAGAGGATGGTGGATGCCATATTTCTGGTGTAAACTGAATAAGGTGGCATGTGCTAAAACTCATGGAAATTGTGTGAGCATCTCTCAGAAATGCCAATCTCTCCTTGGCATGTGAATAATCCTTAATAATGAATAAAGCTGTTGATACACCAAAACAAATGTGAGGGAATAGTTTGCCAAAGGAGCAGATGCTGTGTTGCATCCCATTGTATGGTTAAAACTCACAGAAATTAATTATCCCAAAACATTTTGCTTTTCTATTAAGTGAGAGTTCACAGAGTTGTCTCATTGTGCAAATTTCTTCTCAGAAGAAGCAGAGAGCACTAGAAGTAAGACAATTATTTCTGTCGGTGAAATGAAAAAGTTCTGAAGCATTTTTTGGTTGGTTAGTTGTTTTGTTTTAGTAGGAAAAAACAATTATTTTTTTCTTTAGCTTCTTTTAATCATTAAGTCGATTTATTTTGAAACCTAGATTTTTTTTTCTTTTAATTTTTCCTTCACTTTTCCCAGTCAGGCCACTAGCCCTCCACCAACACTATTTTAGGAGATACTGAATTCTAGTGCAAAATTACCCTGATAGAGACTCCACAGAGTCTTTCCAGTTGCTGGGATCAGAATGTGAAACTCCTGCAGGTGTATTGTGTAGAAACAAATCAACCTTTGCAGCATGCTGGCTGTGCCAAACCTTCCCTCTGAGCCCAGCCATGGTTTAGCCCCCAAAATTGCAATGCTCCCAGGGGAAGCCCAGCACCAACTTGCTGCTATAAACTCCTTGAGCAGAGTGTAACCTGCTGTACTCACAGGGGGCACAGGGCTGCTGTTCTAGCTTGGCAACATTTTATTTTTGCTTTGCCATGGAATAGAATAAAAGAAATAAAAAACCTCCCGTGACAGATGATGATTGTGTGTGCGAAGTGGCATCAACAGGAAATAGTTGCTCCTTGTTCAGCCTGGGGAAAAGGAGGCTAAGGGAAAATATTATTGCTCTCCAGAACTCTCTGCAAGGAGGTTGTATTGTAGCCAGATGCGGATCAGCCTCTTCTCTCAGGTGAAAAGTGACTGGTCAAGAGGAAACAGCCTCAAGTTACACCGGGGGAGGTTTAGGTTGGATGTTAGGAAATTAATCTTCACCAAAAGGGCTGAAGTGTGGGAACACGGTCCCCAGGGAAGTGGTGGAGTCACCATTGCTGGAGGAATTCAAAGGACATCGTTTGGTGGTGGGCTTGGCAGTGCTGAATTGACAGTCAGACTCCGTGATTTTAGGGGTTTTTTCAACCTGAATGACTCTACAATTTCTGCAATGGCTAATATATTTCCAGTGTTGCTTTGCAAGCCTGTGTTGGTCAGTCTCCATCCCAGTGTTGTCCTCACTTTACACACAAATGCTGCAGGCCCTGGGCAGAGATTTCAGGGTGCAGAGACAGAGCAGCATTCAGTGTCATGGGATGATTGAAATGTCTGGATTGGCCCCCTCCAAGCATGGCCAACCAGGCTTTTGTGGGGTCTGAGTCTGCAGCTCTTCCTGGTGCCTTGTGTGCCATGGAAGGGCAGGGGGCTGTTCTGCAAGTGTGCCATGGAAGATGTGGGGAGCACCTGCACCCCTGGTGGGCTGCCCTGATCAACCCAGGGGCTGCTCTTTGAGTTCACACTTGCTGTTTCTCAGACACTGAATTGCACCCGTGGGCTTGGCAATAGCTGTGGGGGTTTTAACCCTGATAACATAAATGGAATTGGCATGGTTGATGGGCTCATTATCCAGTCCTAGTCCTTTTAATACATTTTGCTCTCTAAATGGGAAGTAGGACTCTGCTACGTTTCACAGAGTTTATCCAAAAGACATGACCACTAAGTCATCCCTAATTGCAGTGAGCACATTTCCACGGTGTAGATCTGCTCCAGTCCCCAGCAAAACATTAGGTGGGAGCTTTAGAGGTTTGTCCCACCAGTTCCACTGTAGGATGCAATTGCCTTTTACAGGGAGGGCTCACAAAGTGGCTGCTCATCAGTGTTCTCTTTAATGTCACTTGTAACCTGTCAGGCGTTGAAATAAAACAAGCTGTTGGCACTGTAATGTGTATTTATGTCACCTTCTGTGCACATCACAGATCCTATAGACCACATGAATCTACATAATCAAATTAGTCACTGCGAAAAGCTGCAATTCACAAGCCTGACATGGCCAAAATATTAAAATTCCCTACAGAGGCACTCCCCACCACCTAAGAGAGCCTGCAGACTTCACCCTTTATCTGTCAAAATGGGTTTCCTTTGATGCTGCAGGTACAGCCTAGGGCTGTGGCATTCAAACAGTTTACATCTCTTTTAGCAATATGAAATCCAGTGTGTTAAATGATTTTCGAAGGAACTTAACCAAGGGGGGAAATGATATAAACATGTTTAGCCAGAGATGCTACAGGGGAACTTGAACCCCCTATTTGACACACAGGAATCCGTTTGCCCTCATTTTAAACACAAAGATTCCCCTGTGGAGGCAGAGATGCCTGCAGGGCTCCAGCTGCCAGCAGTGCTTTGTGGTGGGGAAGGGAGGGGCAGATGTCCCAGTTTGGACTGGTGGGGGGAGGCTGAAGTTACAGCTCCAGAACGTTGCTGGTGGAGGAAGACCTGGAGGAATTGCAGATAGAGGAGGCTGTCCGGTGATGGCAACACCTCGAGGTGCCTCTAGGACGTACTTTGACCACCACCTCTCCAGTAAAGTCCCAGCAAAGCAGGTGTGAGAGTCCCTGTTAATTGCTGGAACTTGTGAAATTTAGAGATGTGGGATTTCCCCAACTTGGGGTCCTTGATAGAGACCTCGCAAAACTCAACTCATCCCAAGGTCTCGGAAGCTTTTTCCATGGCCAAAGACTAAAAGCAGTGCTCACCTGAGGAATAAGACCCCTCAGGACAGGCACAGGAATATCTCCTGTGCCCTGGACTCCAACACAGAGGTGTGTGTTTATTTTCTCAGTCTGTTAAATGGGCTCAAGAACTTTGCTGTCACATGATCCTAAAAGGAAATTATACTCCCTCAGCCTTGGAAATCCTTGTCCTAACTTCTCCTGGGGCTCTGAGAAACTCTCCTTGCTGGCCACAGCAAGAGGGGCTCCCCAGACTGTGCTTCCCCTGGTACACTTGTGCTGCACTGAGCAGCTCTGCGAGCTGGGAGACAGATGCTGCAACTAAAACATTGAGGTGATAAAATGTGACAGGTTTGTGTGTATTTGGGGAGCAATCCCCTGCTCTGTTAGTAGTTTCTTTTCTTAAAGGACTGGCAAATTCAGAATCTCCCAAAAGATGAAATACTGCTTTGTAGTCCATCCTAATTCACAATCCTTCCACACAGCTGTAATTTATTCAGGAAAATGGTATAGTAAAATGACCATGACTGCATGCTTTAGAGTGAGTGATTGGAAGAATGTAACTGAGCTCTAGCAGAAAAGCTGAACAAGGATCCTGGAGTCTGATGGCAAACAAATTGCTGGTTGTTCATAGGAACTTCTTTATCTGAGATCAATGACAGGAGGTTAGTGTCATCTTGCTCGAGACCCTTTTTTGGCTCTGGGACCCTTGCCAAAGTTTAGACTCCCATTCTGAGTGTTGACAGGCGGAGAGAGCACTTCAAAATGTGTTATGGACATAATTAGTTACTGTTATCACAGTTTTCTTAATTAGAATATCATAAAAACGGGAAGTGTGATGATTTACACAGGGAAGATTGGAAGAGCAGCAATTGTAAAGGCTAGAGACTGAATACCAGAGAGGAATATAAAGGTTATCTGCCTTTGGGATGAGGGTTGGTGCTCCCCTGGGTCTTTCAGAGGTACTCTCAGTATTGACTGAACTTTTTTTTTGTTGCTGTTGTTCAACTTTCCAATAACTCAGCCAAACTGCAGGAGCCTTTGTTCAGCAATTGCCCATCCATCTCCTGCAGGATGGCTCACCTGCTACCAGGATCCTGGCAACGCTGATAACTTGCAAATGTTAAAAGGAAGCCTTACTTTTGAAAAGACTTCTTCCTTAAGGTACATTTTTCTTGCTCTTTCTGTGTTTCTAGACAACAGAATCCAAGACATCTAAGTTATTCATTCTCATAATAGTGGAGAGAAATTATAGCCCTTTTTATAAAACAGTGCAAGCAGCTAAAGAAACCCAGTTATTTTATCACTCCCTTGCCTGGCTCTTATCAGAGCTATGCCTCACTTCCCAGCCATGCCAGGCTTTACAAAGGCAAGTCCCAGCTCTCCCAGAGCACAGTTTAGGAGAAACTGGCTGCTCCCAGCCTCCACACCTGGTTGAAGGCTGCTTCTCCAAGCTGTATCCCCTTGCTGGTGATGAATTCAGACTGGGCTGTTTGCAGGCCTGGCTTTCTCTCCCATACTGAGGTTTGCTTTGCTGTTACAGGGAGGAGCATTTCACTGGCTTCCAGGCCGAGGCTCTGGAGCATGGGGGGCCCTCAGTTGTTTCTTTGGGGCTAAGGATCTAAGGCTTGCAACAAAATTTCCCCAAACTGCCACGAACCCAAGAAGCTGTTTCTGAGCAAACTGGGCTTGGAGAAGGTGCTTTGGAGGAGAAGGTGCTTCAGTGCTCGTCTTGAGCTGTGCTTCCCCTGCACCTCCCTGCCCTGCCACAGAGGAGCACAGGCAGGGGTCTAACTCACAGCCAATAAACCTGGTTCTTCTGTTGCATTAAACCTTTCTCTGCAAATAGAGATTAACTGGATCAACCAGGGAACAGCCCACACACTGATCCCAGCTGGGTGTGTCACTGGCCCTGTGCTGCACCTCAGTCAGATGGGGGGAGATGGCAGCTCTGCAGGTCCCCTGAGCCCTGGGAACAGCCCCTCTGTCCCTTATGCCTCAGATAAGATCCCTTAGCAATGACATGGAGCACTGTGCAATGATAAACACGCCTTGCACAGAGCCATGGTACCAGGATTCACCGGGATAAATTAATCCCCTCCCTCTTCCTCTTCCCTTGACAAGTAATTTCTGGTGTGACTGAACTTAAAATACCTAAATGAAATTCAGTGTGACTTGGCAGTGACTGAATCATGGTTTTCTTGCAGACAAAAACTATTCCTTAATGGCACTCCTTGTGCATAGGGCTGCACAAACTCTCTGCTCTCTGCCTGTGTCCGCCCCCTCCAGCACTGTGCACGCTCACGCTCACACATGCACTTGTTGCACGCAGGAATGATGGTTCTGGGAGCCAGGAGGTGTCTGTACCCATCAGCTGAAACTGCTGCTACAAGTGCTCTCTGTGTTTAATTGCTGGGAGGCTGGGATCTGAGAAGCAGAGGGGGAAGTGCAGGTTGCCAGACACAAAACCACAAAAGCATTTGCAGGGACTTTCCCAGGTCATGGGAGGCTGAAGTTCAGGCTGTGCCACAGAAGGATTACAACAAGCTATACAGCCCTGGATGCTGAGAAGTTGACTCCTCTTGGGACTCTTCTGGCTCTTCAGGGTTGGCTCCAGGGAAGCCCTGCCCCGCCCTGAGTGAGTGGTGGACTCAGCGTAGCTTGGTGGTGTGGGATGTTGCACCAAGTGCACAGCTACCAGAAATGTTTCACTGTTTGTGCCCTAATCCCCTCCAGTGGGAGATGAGCATGGGAGCAGGCTGGCTCCCAGTGGCATGTTCCAATTCCCCTCCAGCAGAAAATACAGCTGATGGGATGGGAAGGGGAATGAGCAATTTTACCTGCCCCTTGTTTGTGCTTTCCCAGCAATAAGGTGAGCCCAGAGATGCTGTGGTGCTTTTTGAGACACCTTGGCATAAATCTGTGAAGAACTAGTATTGTTCAAACCTTCTCCCAGGGGAATGTCCCCTTTTGCCTTCTGTGCTGGGTGTTCTTCAGGTGTGGCTACCACAGCCCCCCACCCTGCATGGCTGGCACCCAAATTACTGCAGCTGGTGATGTCCTGCAGCTCTCACCCCGGGCTGATTTGGGATCAGTGCTGTTGGTGATGGTGCTCCAGGCAGCCCCGTGCTTGCTGTGACTTGGCTCCACCGGGAAAGAATGGAAAATCAAGATGGGTTAAAAATTCAACAAACTTTGCACATTCGTAGGGAAGGCACTGTAATTTTTGCGTTTAACACTCTGTTAGATCTAATGGAAAGCTGATATTTTTCTGTAGGTGTGAAATTAACCTTTCAATAAAACTAAAAGCTATCTTGAGCTTTTTCAAGATGAAGTTTAAAATAGAGCAATTATGAAACTTGCTGAAAGACTGCCAAGTTTTCTTGTTGAAAACTGCCGCAAATGAATTATGCTTTCGTTGTGATTTACAGCACAGTGTGAAGGAACTATAGTTAGTATTTAAATCTGTTTATATTAAAGACTATTTGCAGCTTAGAGAAATGATTTTTTTTTTTTGGACAAAATTGTCAAACTCCATGAGAGAAAATTCCTTTCAATGTTCAGTGCTACAAATTGCTAAACATGGCTTTGTTTATGAAAGAATATTTTCTTTCTGAGCAAGGACAGCTTGACACTAAACAAATTATCTCAATTTCTTGTTCAGACTGCTGGAGACAAGTAGGGGGATGAAGGGGGATTTTCTTGCCTTAAATCCCAGCAAAACTGGGATTTTTCATGCCATGCTTACTTGTCCTCACTTAGGTTAAAAAAGAGAAGCTGAGACCATGCAGGTTTTGCACTCACACGTCCAGGCACTCGTGGTGTCTGTGTAGGGAGTGATGTTTGCCAGTGGGATTGTTACAGAACAGAAAAAATTCACTGAGTCAGCATCCATTCTGGAAATGCAGCCAACTTTGCATCCTACTCCTAGAAACAAGGTTTAAATACCAATTAAAAACACACTGCTCTCTTTTACTCAGTAGCATTCATTGCAGACAGCAAAGAAGAAATTCCTGGGGACATGGAGCATGGGGATGATGATTGTCACAGTAACACAGCTGTAGTGTCTGCAGTGGATGCTGCTCCACTGGCCAACTTTCTTGGAAACAGGTTGAATTTTTGGTGAAATCCAGCTGATGGGTCTGCAAAAGGGATTTTTAAATAAGGAGTTAACATTAAAAATATTCCTGTGCGGAAAGGCCTCATGTCACATTACTGATACCATCATTTCATATATACTGACACCTGCAGCTTCAGTTGGATCCTCATAAACTCACTCCTCAGTGACCTTGAAATCTTGATAAAGCAAGCCATCCCTCCAGTTCTAGGTGGTTGTTAAAAATATATTCCATATAATGACAAGGTAATTCTATGAGGTATTCATATCTGAGGTCAAAAGCAAAAGAGTATTTATGTTCGGGTTTTTTTACACTCTGAAAATAGTGTGTTAGAGGCAATAATCAAATCTTCTGTTCAAAGCCATCTCCATCCCCAGCAGAAGCATCCCCTTCCCCAGGTATCTCTCCTGCTTTCCTTGCTGCAGCCATCTACCCAAACCCTGTAGCACCAACTGCTTTGTACCGAATCCACCTTGCTTCCAGCTATGTATGGGCTTGGATCAGGCTGGACACCACCCTAAACCAGGTAGTTTCTTGCAAACAAGGCACTTGGGCTAAGTTTTACTTCACAGATGGTGTTCCCAGCCTTTATTTTGCTTGAAGGGCTGCCCCATACTTGCTGGACTGCTCGCTGGCACAGAATGAAGTACATCTGGGGACCTGTCCTGGCAAAGACACAAGCGAATTATTTGCAGTCACCCCTGTGCATCTAATTGAAAAGAAACCATTAACCTGTCAAAGTAACTGATATACTTGCAGTCTCCATAATTATCCTCCATAAATGTCTGTCAGCTGTACAAGGCTCATATTTTGCCATCCATCCTAGGAGGAGACAGGCTGCTTGCCTAAGGCTTGGGCTTGGTGCTTGCTGTGGCTGCAGCAAGGTGATGCTCATTTACATCACTGGAAACCTGCTCTGATAAATGTAATTGCTAGGAGGTAATTGATTTTTTTGGTAAAATTTGTCTGAGGGAGTGTCATGATTCTTTAAAAACACAGCAAAGCGGCTTCTAAGAGTGATGAATCACACTTGTGATTGCGTTTGTGTCAGTCTTGCATCAACCTAGTGGTGAAATTTGCAGGCTGCAGGTTCAGCTGTTCTGGTGCTGAAGTCAACACTGATTTAGATGGTTTCAATTATAGAAATTATTTAAATGATGCTGTGTCTTGCTCTGCTGTCCCAGAGCTGTCTGTGCAGCCCCATGAGGGGCCAGCTCCAGAAACACACAGAGGACCTGATTCTCTGTTAATAGAGTCTGAATGGAGGAATCAAGCATCCAGCATGGGCACTGAGGGTGGGCAGTGACTCCCGAAAGAGCAGGAAAGGGACTTTTGTCATGGCTGTGCTGTGTGTTGAGTCAGACGACAAAAGGTGAGTCATTAACAGTGCACAATTAAAAGCTGAAGTGCAATGCACGGTGCTCCAGCACACAGCTGTGGGCTTCTGGGGACTCAGCTTGACAGTAACAATTGTGCTGTGTAGGAATACTGGGAATTTTTGGTGTATTTTTAGCATGCAGAAAATCACTAAAGGCTGTAGAGGAGAGAAAAACTGAACATTTTTTTTCTTTTCCTTAAGGGAGAAAAGTGCTTTTTTTTTCCCTCATGCAAATGCTCTGCAGGAGCTTGAGCAGTGGGAATGCTCCCTTCTCCACGGGTGATCAGATGGAGAGGGCTCTGCCCTAATGGATAACTCTGGGAAATTATTTGCTCTGCTGTCTGAAACCGTTTGACTGCACTTTCAACCATAATTATAAGTTGTCAAAAGGCTGCAACAGATACTGATATCTTGCCAAAGTTATTCTTGGAAAATGAGCTATACCTGGGCTTGTGCTATAAACAGCAGCAAGAGTTCATCAGGAACCCCTCAGTGTAATAAATATTGAAAACACTGCCACGCCAACAATCAGGAGCTTAGCAGCAGCCATGGGTTTGAACTGCTCCTGGTTTATGGTGCATTGCCAGTAACAGGAGCAGGTTTTGGCTGCCACTTGAGAATTGAGAGTTCCCCTGTAATACCTCTGTCTGCAGTTCTTTTCCTGCAGTCTTGTCAGAATGGCCAAATTAACTCAAAATATGGGAAGTTTTTGTGTGTCTGCTTTGCCTGAATATTTTGCCACTTGGGCATCCACAGCTTCTCTGGGTAACCTGTTCTAGTGCTACCTTCACAGTGAAAACACCCTTTTTTCTTTATATCTAATCTAAGGTGCAAGAGGAAAATATTTTTGATGAATTTCTGAAGATACTGGATTCTTGTAAAGCTGGTAATCTTGGAAGCTGATAAAAGAGATGAAAAATCCCAATTCCTATTTCATGGTACAACACTGTTCCTAAGGTAGTTTAACAGCACAAGAGGCATAATTTTCACAGACACATCAGAAGCTTTAAGTTTTTTATTGTTAAGAAAGTGATATTTTCTTCAACACACCTCTTTCCAAGGTCCTTCAAAACTTCTATCTACATGAGGAGCCTTGCTCAATAGAACACAGTTAAGAGGTTTCAACCAGCTCTCATTTTAGACAAGAACACAACTCTCCTTAGCCTGTAGAAGAGACTTTGGGATCAACTTTCCTGCTACTGCTGCCAAGTCTTTCTGCTTTTGAGTTGCTTGAGAGTATCTTGAGTTAGTTGTGGCTGCCCCATCCCTGGAATTGTTCGAGACCAGGTTAGATGGGACTTTGAGCAGCCTGGTCTAGTAAAAGTCGTGCCTGCCTAAGGCAGGGAGGTTGAAAATGGATGAGTTTTAGGTCCCTTCCAGCCCAAACCATGCTGTAATTCTATGATGAGTGGTGCTTGCTTGGGTTATGCTGTGTGGAGCTCTAGAGAGGAGAACGGGTTGTGCAAAGTCCTCCACACCCAGCACTTGCATTGTTTGTGATTATTTCCTGTTCTCACCACTGGATCCTGTTCAGATGCACACATGTGATGGACATTAAAGTTCTGCTGATTAAATTATAACTTCTAAATTTCTGTCTCTGTAAAGTGGAGAAGAGAATGTACAGTGCAAACATTTCTAAATTTCCATCAAATAGGAGTAAAATCACAGTACCTACAGAGGTGGATGGTCTGCCCCAGCTCCCCAGCAGCAATAAGAGGCCATTTAAAGAACTTCACAAGCTTTTTGGAGGTGGGATGATCATCATTATCCATTATTTCATGGCTAACCTTAAGGGAAAAATGCCTGTTCAAAACAGATTAAAGAGAATAGGTTTCTATATTTAACAAGGCTAGATAATATTAATATGCAAGTGCAGTGAGATGGCTAATGAATAGGATTTGTTATTACTAAGGCAATCTATAACTTCTTTGAGTGCCACTAGTGGCAGGGAAGTCACTGCTGAAGTGACTGGAATTAATGAGCTGTCTCAGGAATTTTATCAAGTTCTCTAGAAAAGTCTTTCCAATGCTTCTGAGGAGATGGATATATTCAGAGAAAGGCAGAGAAAAATTTTCTTTGTATCTGCTTAAAGGCTGAATGATCATGAAGGCCCTGAGCTTAGGAAGATCTTCAAGCTGAATTTTTATGGGAGCTTTGAACAGCACCAGGCCCATTAACAAAGAAATACATCTAACCTCTTCAATCTGCTGCTCTACTTCCTACAGCTCCAATCCATCAGGACTCTCTGGTGTATGAGCATGGTTAAAATGAGAGCAGTGACGTGAATAGACTGGACTGGACACAGGTTTTGATGTAGTTTTTTAATAAGGACTCTGCTCTGCAGCTTGCACAAAAGTTATTGTTTTGTGTTTTCCCAGGGCCAGATTGATTGAACCATTCTACACCAAACTGATTTTTTTACGTAGCAATTACAGGAATTTTGGAAGAACATGAAAGCCCAAGGTTTTCAATGTAATTTGTCAGTGACTGGACCTCAGGTGGAGCTGCCTCATATCTTTGTTAGCTGCACAGAAGGTGAGGAAGATGTGAAACCCCGCTCTCCTCTCCTGCAGAGGACGGCTGATGCACACATTTGTCACAGAAAGTAGTTACCCCTCCACATGTCCTACCATGCAGTAATGGGAGGGTGAATGCATATTTATTGGAATAGCTGTGCTGTGGCTGACTTGGAGACAACTTATTCACAGACTCAGGTCACAAAACGTTCTCTTTATGGTTTTGTTACATGTTCTTTTATATCAGAACTCTTGAGGAAGACTCAGGTTCACCCCCCTTTCTGCTGCTGAGCTCTTGGTTTGAGTGAGAACTGATGGGTGGGCATCACACTTCTTTAAATAGTATTTCCTTGAAGAAATTGAAAGGTCTCAAAGGCTCAGGGTGCATATTTGAGTGAATGTGTATATATGCATGTATTCATAATTTCCCGTGGCAACTGTCATCCTCTTTTTAATAAAAATTTCTCACACATATTTACAGATATATATAAATTGCATGTAGGAGTTGCTCTCACCTGCATCCTAAGAAGAGTGCTGAATAAGTAAGGGAAGATACAGGACAGAAATGTGCTTTCCTGACATTAACACTGTACCTGTATTTGAAAGTGCCATCCATAATTAGTGAGAGCAAAGAGCAGCAATCTTTCTCCTTTTTTTTTTGCTGCTCTTTTACACTCAGCACTGTGGGTCATTACTCAGCAAGTACAGGAACCTGCCAGGCTGCAGCAGGAGGATCACTGGCAGCTGAGGATCTCTGCTTCCTGCTGGGAAGTGGTGCTAGAAGAGCTCTGCTCCGAATGCTGCTGAGGTGTGAGTGGAGAAAGGTGGCCAAGGGCAGCGCAAGTGGCAAGGCAGCCTTGTGCAGACAACTCAGACACAAGCAGACAGGAAAGTCCTTTCACAGGGTTGATTCTTGGTTCTTTTTATTTAAAAAATATGAGATAAGGGGCCTGAACAAAGAGCTAAAAGTAAATAATCAATACCTTGTGATGCCTAAAGAGCTGTATGTGCAGAACAAATGAATGACTTCAGGGTCTGCAATCAGTCTTTTCTAAGATGAAGAAAAATGCAAAGTACCTGTTTTCACCATTTCAAAGTATGTTTCTGAACCTGAGCTTGTTAAGCATGATTTTCTACCCTGGAGAGCCCCAACACGAAATGTGCAGGGGTCTGTCATAGCACCCAGTACCTCGCAAATCTTCCAGTTCACTGCAGACACAGATGAGTCTCTGCTGTCAGCATGGAGCCCTGCACAGGGATGACAGGTACATGAGAGGGTACCTGCTGTCCAGACAAAGACAGCCCCAGGGCCCAGAGCTGGGGGAGAAAAGAACTTGTTTCCCTTCCACAGAAGAATGCAGGCACCAAGTGCACTTCAAATGCGAGCTTCTAGCAGGTACTAGTGACATTTAAGCTATAAAAAAATTACTTTTGTTTCCTGCTGAAACCTTATGAACCATGATTTGACACCTTTTCCACAAGCTTTGGAGCTGTGGTGAAGGAAAGTGAATTAGCCTTAAGGCAGGTCATGAGCAAGGACAGAAACTGGGGCTTGTTCATCACTCAGATGATCACTTCTTATTCCCGGGCTAGTTATGAGATATGTTAATTTGAACTGGCAGCAGATTTTGCATAACTACATCTCAGAAAACCAGTCAGCCCTAACATTTGCCATGGAATTTAGTTTTCATGTTATTAAACCTTATAAAGAAGTTTTACAGTGTAGATCTTTCGTCAAGCTTTGCTGCAGTGATGTTCAAGGCTAGTAGAGGACAGACTCACAGCAAAGGGTGAAGGCTGGGATTTTATTACTTTTAAGTATCTTGTGCTTGGACTTAATATCATCACAGTGAAATGTGGGAATTGTGTCCACACAGCTTGCAGCATCCTTCTCATGTATGTGACAGAACTTCCTAGAGCTTTTATGAAGGAACAAAGCATTTTCTGTTGATGATACTGGAACAATTTCTGTGATATCTTCTTTTTGTCAAGAACGTATGTATTTTATCCTTTCCTTGTAAAGGTAGTTCCAACAAACAAGGAATATTCCCTGGAGAGATTGCATTTCCCTCTGGAAACCACAGATGCTCGTGGAAAATATCTTCCTGTGTGCCTGTGGGGGCTGAGACGCTGCTGCAAGCAGCACAGCTTTGTTCCTGCTGTTTTATGAGGGAGCTGCCAGAGGGGAAGGGGATGCAGTGCCTGGGGAGGGCAGGCACACCAAGGCAGGAAGGCAGCAGCTGCTGGAGGAAGCAGAGTTGCAGGGGCTGGAGGAGCGGGAAGGAGCTGGATGAGTGAACTTTCTGCCCAGCAGCTCTTGTAGCTGAGGTTGATGCCTTGCCCTTGCCTGCTAATCAGAGCTCTTCTTTGGCCTCCCAGCCAGATGTGGGGGTCACTGGGGGGTGTGATGCCCCAAGGGAGAGGCTGTGGGCGACAGCAGGGGCCTTGTCCTTCTGAGGGATGCCTGCATTGGATGTGCTGTAGTAAACTCACTGCCTGACAGGCTTCACATCTTCCTGTCCTTGTGTTAGTGATGCTGGGAATGCTGATTCTGTGTAATTAAGACACAGCATGTCTCGTTCAGCAGGATTTGATTCCCGAGGGTTGCCTCTGCTAAGCTCTGTGGGGACCTTTCCCTTGAGCCAGGCCTGCAGGATGGAAATGTGTTCTCAGAAATGCATGCCAGCATGGGTGATTTTCCATGCAGTGAACTGTGTGGGAAGTGAGATCATCCCTGGGTGCCCCCAGGTAAGGGATGAGGGAAAAGCCTGTGTACTGATCTTCACTGGAGACCTGTGCTGGAAAAGGCAGGGATGTGAGGAGGGGGCATGCCCTGGCTGGGCTTTTGTCCCTTCTGGAGCAAGGGCAGGGCTGACTGTGTGAGCCAGACAGCACAGCTCATAATGCTGGGTGTCAGGAGGTGGAGGGGGCTGCACTCCTACCTTGCAGGCAGGTGACGTCACTGCTATGAGCATTTCCAGCTGTGACCTGTATGTCCTGGAAGCAGCCAGCACAATCCTGGTGTCTGCCACCTGCACACCCAGGCCCATCACCGGTGGCCTCTGGGCCAAGTGCTGGTGGCTGCTCTGTCCCCCTGACCTGCTCCACTGCTGGGTGGAGCCTGGGCTTGGAGAGTGGGAATCCTTGTAGGACAGCCCAGAGCGAATTCATGTCTACAACTTCTCAACACTGTGTCTGAATTCCTGAATGAAGAAAAACATAAAGTGAACCACAGTTTCGTTCTGCAGTGTGTCAGAAGCAGAAGCTGGGGAAGGGATAAGCTTCATCTTGCTTTTAGTATTTTAATATTGCAAACTGCTGAGTACTTAGTCTTGTTATGCTTAATGATGCTTCAGTGCTTAAAATGTAGTTCTAAGTTTTATGTAATAACTAAATAAATCCCCACTGGTGCTTGAGGTAACCTAAAAAGGGCTCAGCTAAGCTCCTTGGTCATACTGGGCAATAGCTGGACCAATGATTTGAAGGTGGAAAATGTTAAAGCAGCACTGAGCTGGCTTTAGTGTGGTGGGGGAAAGGCTGGTGAGACGATTGCTGCCCTCAGGATGTCCCCACCCAATGTTGTGACAGAGGAATCATTGAATGTGAAAGGAAAGCTCGCTACTCATTCACATAAGGACTTTACTGAAATATCCCCAAAGCCTTTAACAAGCAAGAAACACATCTTAATAAGCAAGAAGTACAGAAAACCTCCCTAAAACTTTAATTGCTGGTATGTAACTCTGGAGCTGGCAATCTCACTTTTATCGGGTCTGCTGAAGAGCTGGATTGTCAGCCACTGAAGATATTAGTTTATAATTAAAATGCTGGCAGTTCCTTAATTACAGGCACTACTACAATATCATTCACCACTATAATTTTTTGCCTTTCTGATGGGGAGCATGAGTAATTATTTTTCTTCAAGATTTTCAAATAAAATATTATTGGAAAGGATATGTCACTCTGCCAGTGGGAGTGCAATGCACAGTGTGAGTGTTCAGCAGGTGACTCTGCAGGCAAAACTGCTTCCAGAAAGAAAAGCATCAGGGTGAGGTTTTCTTTCATCCAGTCTGATGGGAGAGTAGAATCTGACATGATAAATCCTGTGATTGGTCTCTCCACTTGGCTGCTGAAAAGCTGAGGTGGCTGCACTGATGGTAGGGAGATAATAACACTGCCTGAGAGCTCAGTTTGTGTCTTACGTGCAATTCTAACTCTTCATCTCCTATTTCACCACAAGGAAAACCAGAGCACAATCAATAGAGGAGCTTTTTAAACCTGTTCAGTGCTTTGTCTAAACGAGCAGTAGCAGACTTGTATGCTAACATTGGGGTTAAAAAATTTCCCAATGGTCAAATATTGGAACCAGGACCTTCATCCCTGGGGACACTCAAATACCCGGGTTCAGGCTTAGAGCAACCTCACCTTGATATGAAGCTGGCTCTACTTTGAGCAGGAGGTGAGACTAGAGACCTCCAAAAAGTCTTTACAGCTGAAACAATTGAGTGATCCTATGTGGCCAGTTTAGGTACCTTACTCTTACACGTGAGCTAAGAGAAAGCAAAGAAGAGCAGGTGCAGGAGGGGAGAGGGGGACGTGCAGCATCCACACAGCGAGTGTGGGACCTGGCCAGCACCCCAGGACCTGCTGTGGAGCCCCAGGAGCAGACAGCTCAGAGCTTTCCGCAGAGCTTTACAGCCTTTTAGCAAACAAACACAACTTGCTGCCATTTCACGCCCTGGGAATGGCTGCTGAAATTAATGAGCAGGAGAAGGACAGAGTGCTGAACCCAGCCTGCTGAGTCTGACGTGGTTAATCACAGGCATAGAGACTGGCAGGGAGCAATTTGGAAATAACACAACCGGGAATGTTTCTTGTCTCATTTGCGCTGATGCATCCATGCAGTCAGTATGTTTTGGTTGGTTACTGTTATTTCTCCATGAAATCGCAGCTCTCCGCTCCATGGACTCCTTCCTGCTGCTCCCCCAAGGGATGAGCAATTGTTAAGCAAACAGGAGGAGGAAGTTTGACAATGGATGGTAAACAGGGCAGTGTGAAATAGCAAGGTAGCTGAACTTTCCAGTGGTTCCCCAAGTGTCAAGACAAACAATAACCAAATGCTTCCTCCTCCACAGCGGCTCTGTGTTTCTATTGTTGGTGGGAGCGTGGGAGTGGAGGCAGCAGAGGGAGCTCTGGGCTGGCTCGATTGAGAAGCTGTTTTAGGGATAGGTGTGAGGCTGTGAGCTATAATCAGAGAAAATGGGAGCCACTGAGATTTGTGTTGATTTAATCAATTTAAGCTTTCAGATGTGCCTTCTACAGTGTACCCAGCAATCTGTAAGGTTTCCAGTTGGAGGGGGCGTGTGTGTTTGCAAGCATACACCTCTGCCTGCATACCTGCACACAGAGAGGCTGTAGGTCTTGTCCTGGAGAACGGGAATGAGGAATGGACAATCAGCTCACAGTTAATTGGCTTTGCTTTTCCTTTCTTTTTGCTTCCTTTCCGCTCTTCCAAGGCAATAAGCCCTGCGGCTCGCATCCCTTCCACGGTCACTCCCTGCAGGCAGCGCAGTGGTTGATGCTGCAGCCTGTGTTTGAGCACTCTGCCCTGAGCATTTGTTGTTCTAGCTGTTTGTCCCTATGGTGCTGTATCCCATGGTTTCTGTTTGCCCCCAGCCAGGCTTGGTCTGCAGCTTACTACACGCAGGTTACAAGGATTTTGGAATCCTCTGCTTGCTCCTTGCATTAGCAGGAGAAAGTAAATTTCCCACTGCTTTTCAGCAATTCTCCTCCTCAGGTGCTGTTAGTGGCATAAACCATCTCTCATTTGGCAGCAGGCTACAACTGGCATGCTGGAAAAGCCTGTGACATCGGATTAAAAGGATCCACAGGCCAAGTAAACATGGGCAAGGCATGGGCCTCTGGGAGCAGGGAGCAGGCAGCCCTGGGCAGAGCCTGCAGTCCCTGCCTGTGTCACCAAGGCTGGGCTTGCACAGCACAGCCTTGCTGCTGCTCCTGCAGCCCAGACTGCAGGGAAATGCTGTGCTGCCAAACAACCCTGCTGCTACCCTCAGGTTTTGGTATCTAACCATGCTGTGGTGTTTCTGTTCTTTCTTACTTTTTTGTTGTTGTTTTATCTGAATAGTTTTGCAACCTCCCTGTGCCATTTTCTGCACAGTCCCTTACCCACATTGCAGGAGCAATGTGATTTCCTTCCTAAAACTCACTTGTTGGGTGCTAGCTGCAGCCCTTATATGATATCTAGCAGATTAGCATCATGTGAGGGGCCTAAAATAGAGTGAACAATTCTGGTGCAGGATGGCACAGCGTTAGCTGATGTTCTTGCAGGATTGGGGTCCGGGTTTAGTCCTATCAAGCTTAGGGAATGTCTCTGCCTGCATCTTGAGAGATTGTGCAGTGGGGCACAAATCCCCTTTTTACCTCTCTCCATTTGGTAAATATGCTGGCTATTTACTGTATTGGAACAAGATTACACAAGGGCTTTTCCCCATGTGCCTTGAGATCCTTTGCCATCACTTGGTGTGCTTAGTGCAGCAGCTGGCAGGTTTGGTGGATTAGGCAGTAGAGAAAGGGAGAGAAACCAGCACAAGCTAAATACAAATATAATATAAATATAAAGAGGGGTTTGCTGACTCTTATGCCATCCTCCTAAATGCATAGTACTGGCAAGTCAAACATGTCCCAAATATGCCTCTCTGCTCCCCCAGCTCTTCAGCACTGCTTTTCTGCCCAGCAGGTCTTGGAGAGCAGTGCCCATCTGGCCAGTGCAGTTCCTGTTCCCCCTCACTGCCACCTGTACTCCATGTGCAAAGGCACCCGCAGGCACTGCCAGAGCCCACACAGGGGAGAAAGCTTTCCTTCACTTTGCTGTGTGTTATGTTCTGGGAAAGGTTGGTTGAAGTGCTGGGAAGAACCTGGTTTTCTTTGTAAGAAATTGAATGAATCTGTGCTCCTGACAACTGAGTCCCGAGGTGCAGAGGTTCTCTCATTCCTCCTGTGAATCCTGCTGCTCTTACACACCAGCAAATAGTTTTGCTGTTCACATTTTATTTGACTGAGGCACAGGTCTCCTAGGGAAGGTTTCTGTCATCAAAACCATCAGTTTGCCTTCAATCACTCCTCAAGTCACCTCAATAACATGACATGCCTGTATGTCAGAAGGGCAGAAATCTCACACAGGTGTACAAGCTTTGAAAAATAACCAGCACGTCATCCAGTGAGGGAAAAGCTCCAGCATAACCAGTGCCCTGACACCACAGCATTTGTGGGTGTGTGGGCAGGTAGTGGATGCTCCCACTGCAGGAGATGTACCCACTGTAGTTTTGCACCTTGCTGGGCACAGGAGACACTAATAACATGGTGTGGTGGTCCCAGTGCTCCACGACCTTTCCCATCTCTTGCAGCCACAGTAACAGAGAATTGATCTGAAAGCTCTCTGTGAATTCATGCAGAGCGAGTCAGAAGATACTGACATTAACAGGCACTAAGAAAAAAACCAAGACTTTTCCCCCATGTTTTCTCTCATATAAGTTAAAACATCTTCACCTCTGAATTTCCACTGGGTTGGAAAAGTTTTCTTAATGTAACTGGGAGAAGCTGCACTGGGCAGAGGTGGTTGTTTCCATGTGTTGTGTCTAAATTTGTGTCTTATGCTTGGTAACCTACTAGAAGCTTCTGTTTTCAGCTTTGAAGCTTGGTGTTGTTTGGGAGATTTTAGCAATAATACAGCACTTTTGGGAAGATATATAGTTTGAAATGGGAGCTCATGCATGGGGTTTTGGTGCAGCAAATGTGAATGTGAATTTCATTTAGGCTTATGTAAGATTTAAGTGTAGTAATGTTTTATGTAAGGTTTTGGGAAGGTGTCTGCAGTCAGCTTGCCC
Source organism: Bombycilla garrulus (assembly GCA_013400315.1). Taxonomy (NCBI): domain Eukaryota; kingdom Metazoa; phylum Chordata; class Aves; order Passeriformes; family Bombycillidae; genus Bombycilla; species Bombycilla garrulus. Next base: position 755,191 of record VXBU01004581.1, on the reverse strand, counting down.
TGCTAGATCATAAATTTTTATATTTTGTTATTATTCCAAATGGGCTCCTAGTGGGGCCTATTTGTTACATGCAGCTCACACTGTTATTTCAAGCATACACTTCTGATGAAACTTTTGTAGTTTCATCAGAAAATTTGTCTTTTTTGAGAAGAGCCAAATCCTTTCCTCCTTGGAGATAAACCATAATTTTAAATTCTCTTGATGGTGACTTTTCATTGTGAGCAAACTGGCAAAACATAAAAAAAGGTTGTTTAGGTAGTTTGCTTTTTATTTTCCCTGTATTGTGAAAGCAATTTAAAACCACGTCTTTGCTGTTAAATATTTTAGGAACTCTCATGCACTATAATGTTTTTGGCAAACTTTTGCCAAGTTTCTCACTGTGATGATGCAGATTCAGAGCAACATAGTATGTCATGATCCTGAAACAACTCTTGCCCTGGTTTAAGGATGATGGGGCTGGATGTCTTGGAGGCAGCAGAATCTTGCATGCCAGAGGGTGCTTTGTTCCTGCTGCAAACATTGTCAGACAGCTCTTCCAGCCCTTGCATGGGAGAGGCAGCGTGGAGGGTTTGGGATCTGTCACCATCAGTAGGAAAAGGAAGTATTGAATACACTTGTGTCACATCATGTGGTATCCCAAGGAGTGGAGGTTTTGGGATTGCACCTTCTGCTCCTTGGCAGTGTTTTATATGTTTTGGGGCATTTTAGAGAGAGGCTTTGGGAATCAGGATAGTTCAGGTAAGACAATGAAAATGAAGTGTGGGGCTGAGCAGGGAAAACCCTCTTGGGGCTGTGCTATGCAGGCCCAAGACTTGGGCTCCAGGAACACTGAGGGTCCCTCCAACTCAGGATATTCTATGATTCTCTACAGGTTTAATCCTTCCAGAGAGATCCTGGTGGGACTCGCTGTGTGCGGGGAATAGCAGCAAAATGAAAAAGAAAAGGTCTGAAAAGGGCTCACAAAGCCGGGACGTGCCAGGAATGGGGCCGGTGGGATGCAGGGATGGATGCAGGGATCCCGGGAAGGGCCGGTGGGATGCAGGGATGCACGCACGGATGCCGGGAAGAGCCGGTGGGATGCAGGGATGCACGCACGGATCCCGGGAAGCGCCGCGCCAGCCCAGCCCGGCCTCTGCTGCCCCCTGCCGGCCCCGCCCCGCGGCGCCTCCTCCGGAGCGGGACCCGGGTACCGGACCCGAGTGCCGGAACCGGGAGCGGGATCCAGGTACGGTCCCACGGGACCCCGCCAGCGGCTCCCTCGAGCTGCCGTGGCTTGTGGTTGCCCCTCACAAAAGCTGCACAGACATAAATGCAGCAAGTGTGGAAAAACGAGTCTGTTCCCAAGTTCCTTCCTCGCGGGTTCCTCTATTAAGACCAGCTCCTGCCATCAGCCAGCAACCCCGGCCCTACACAACCAGTGCTGCCTCCGGCCAGGACAGATCCAGAGCTGCTCTTTCCATGAAACAAGCCCTCCATCGTTTCAGCTGGCATAGAGGTGTAAGGGCCCTCATCCTTCCCTTCAGGACCCTGCTAGCCCAAGCAAACTCCACATCATACTGCATCCCTGGCTTCAGTATTACTCTAGAATATGTGGTAAGCTCCTTGGTACAAGCATGCTACATTTCCTTGGCTGGGCTGTGCTGACGTCCCATTGCCCGAGTGCCTTTGGCACGTCACTGAACAGCTCTCACAGCTGTGCCATGCCAGCTGCTGCTGGGTACTTTCCTCTGCCAGCAGGCAGGTGAATCACACCAGGCCAGGGGGGGACACAAGGCAAAGCCACACCTGGCTCTGCCTCCCAGCTGCTGTGGCACTGCCCAGCACACAGGAACAGCCTTTCTGTTCTACCTTTGCACAGTGCCCAGCAACACACAGCCCTGGGCTATGAGTAAAGGGAATTCTGCAACAGTGCTAACAACCTTCATTAAAACAGACTTGGGAAATGAAGGCTGAGGTAACCCAAGAACATGTTTGACAATCAGGGTGAAGCACAGAAGGTGGAGCACTTCTCTCTGTTGCTGACTTGCTTTCCCCAAGGTCTGTTGCATATAGATCTATGAAGTGGTTCATACACTGGATGTGTCCCTAATGCAGTCAGTCTAGAAAGAGAAAAAAACACACAGGTTCCCAGAGTAGAACTAACAGTACTTGCCTGCATTTATGAATTTTTTTCTTCGTTTTTTTTTAAACTCATATGAAAAGGAAACCCACCTGAGCCTTGAGTAAAGGAGAGAAAGCATGGTACAAGCCAGCTATGACATCTGAAAAACTTACAAGTATCTCAAATAACTCATAATTTCTAGCTCATACATTTTTGGGATTTTTTTTTCAATGTTCTTTGCTGGCAGCAGCTTTCTTCAAATTAGTTTTATAGATATCCTATCATTTGACAGCATGTCACTGTAACATTCTTTCCCCTTCTTCTTCCATTCCTTCATGAAGCTTGCTGAATCTGTCTTAACAAATCCTGCCCAAGTTATCAGTTCTGTCCAATGTTCCACTCTCCCTCTGCTGCTCTCATTTGGACAGGACAGAAAAACAAGTCCTGGCATTGAAAATGTCAGTTTATCACTTCAGCAACTCTCTTTCTGCTTGTATTTTTGCATCCACATGACAAGGGCACTGAGATAGACCATTTAGGCATATAATAATCTTTCAGCTTAGACAGGGTCAAGGCAAATCGTAAATCCAGGAACCAGCTTTTTAAAACAGTGTGATTGTTGAGATTCTGAATTTATGTACCTAGGTTTTATATATGTATACCTAGACTCAATGCAGGTAAGCAGCATGACAGAGGAGAGCTTTCTAGGCAGGGATGTAACAGTGACCATCATGTGTGCCTGCAAACATGACACACAGAAAACTTCTGGAGCAGAAGATTAAAGGACACGCAGATATACATTTCCAGCCTATGCAGGGCAGATTCAAAGCTGGAACCTGAGTCATGGTAATAATGCAGGTTAAATATTGGCTGGTATANTTTTTTTTTTTTTGGTACAAATCTAATGTTCAAGAGGTTAGAGGTACAAATACTGACAAAACCAGGAGCAGATATTTTGGGTGTCTGACTGAGGCTGTGTTTACGATGAATTGATGTAACTTTTTTCTTTGATTGACCTGGTGCCAACACTTTCTTGCTGCCACATTGCACTGGGCAATTTGATTTTCTAGGGCAGTAATTTCCTTTCAAGTTTGCATCACTTACTTTGAACTAGAATATATTCTTTTGCCATGCATTTTTATTGCTTTCCTTGTGTACAACTCTTATTTCTCTGCAAATATTCATTACCAAATGGATGGACTTAGGTGTTGGCATATTTCTGGTCAGGTTCTATACAGAGCAGTGCAAGTTCTGAGATAAGATACTTGACTGATCCAAGCAATTTCCAAAGAATTGTGTAAAACAATGAATGAAAAAATGTGAGATTTTCACCACTGACTGTTTTTAACTGGTGAATATCATCCTCTTCTGCAACAAAATACAATCCAGATAGCTCATGGAGGCTATTTTGATCACAAAAAAAGATTTAATATGCTTTAAAATTGTCCTTGAGTCCTTGTCAGTTATGATCTTCATAATTCATATATTCATGACAATGACTCCTCCCTGATTTGGCAATAATTTAGTGTTGCTGCTTTACAAAGTATTTCACCATTCCCTGGTAGGAGGGGAAACCCTTGCACACTTAATACTTTCTGATGGTATACTTCTGTTAAATGCCTGTTGTTTGCTTAGCCACCCCTCAACCTGCCAAATCTGTAGTACCTGAGAAGCACTGCATGTCTGTACAGGCTCCTTCAGGCAAACCTGAGCTTCCCCTGTGTTCTGAGCTGACCAGCTGTGAACTAGAAGACTTTTGGACAGTTTACTAGTTTAGAACTGCGCTGTGCTACTGAAGTTCTTAGTCAGCTGGTTTGCCTTTAGCAAACTTGGAATGTGAGCAAAACAAGCTCAGATTTGTCTGTTCAGCCCAATCCACAGCCCCTGAGGGTGGGAATTACATGGCATCTAGGTTATCAATCTCTGAAGTCTCAATCATGGAAATCCCCCTCAGCTGTCAGTTAGTGAGACAGCAGCTCTATTCCATGTAACATCATTATTTTACCTAAGCCATGTATGCTTATGGCACAGTCTGAGTGAGATCCAAAATGTTTTCCTTTACCCCAGCCACTGGAAGGCTCCGTCTAGTGAGTGTCTTAGAACACGAGCTACTACTGCACCTTGTTCCCTCATACCTGCCTTACAAAAACATAAAGCATATTCCATTCTCATCTTTTCGGGAAGGTTGAAACTTTTCCTACTTCCCAACAGATTGTTCAGACATCAGGATGATCCAGGTGGATGGATAGATTCCACTTTGCCCACTAATAACAAAAGTATCTCTGATTCTTTAACATCATGATTATTGTTCTTCTGCTTCAGTTTTTCATCATGAGAAAAGGGTTCCACCATCTGTTTTGGAAATTATGATGTGCTTTGATCATAGTCAACTGACAGATAAAATCCAGAAGCAGATTATAAATGGTATCGGGATTAGATTCCTGTCCTTCAAGCTTTTAAATTCAAAGTTTTAAATGTGCCCATTTCAAAGTGTGACTATTGATGTGGTACAACAAACACAGCAGAGCAAGGCTTGGATCATTGCAGTTTTTGCATCACTCTGAGGGAAAATATTAAAGCTAATACAGTATAATTTTTGGGTTTTTTATAACCATTAACAAGCATTAATTCAATAAAGTAATTTATTTTGTATGAAACCACCAAATTCTAGTCTAGTCACAGTAAGTTCCAAAATGGAAGCTACTTTGAAAAACTAAGAGCCTACTTAGTTCAGATTTAGGACCCATCTAGAACAGGCTATGGAAGCTGGGACTCATGAAGAGGCAATGCCCTCAGTATGATGTCATGTAAGAAAAGGAGCCCTTATTATAAGGCTCAATCCCTACTAAAAATAGGAAAATCTGTGAAAACACCTTTTATTGGTAAAGGTTTGCAAACACCTTAGTTCACAAGTATGGTGTTAAAGCTTCATCCTTTGTGAAACAAAGTATATTTGTCACAAATTACAAAGTTTGTGGATTAACACTGAATGCCTGTCTGCAACTGTTTCCCCCTGAAGCATGTATTTTTGTATAAAAATTCACAGAAGCAGTAGAAAACTATTTCCAGCTCCATCTCTCTTACTGTTGATTTCAAAGTGAAGATACTGGGACTTTTTTAAGCAGTATTGTCAGTCTTCATATGACATCTACTGCTTGGCCTCTGCTTCCATCTGTGTTTCTTGGGATTCCTCAGCTTCTGAAAGTTTTTCATCATCTACAATTCAATATTACTGTTAGTCAAACATGCTTGATCATATATACAGACTATACTGCAGAACTCTGTCCCACTTAAATATTTCATTTTGATTGCCTTAAATGTGTAATTGAGTATCTCATTCTATAAAATGTTATGTTCAAACAAGCAAAAAAATCCTTTGAAGTTTTTAAGTATGTTATCTCTAACAGCTGTTACTGGAAAGATGGGGTAAATTCTATAATATCAATTGAATCAAAGGGAACCAGATTGCTTCTAACCCCTTCTTTCTCTTTGCCTACTAATGGTTTATTTATTTTATACTGAAGCTGTGCTTTGCACTAAACTGCTACTTCCTTCACAAAGTCCTGGAAGGTAATCTATATGTTCATATGAAAATGCATTTTAAAGACTAATACTTAAGCAAGTGTTAATAACAGATAATAACAATAACCTTCTGCTAAAGTGCACCTAGGATTAACAGCTCATTCTGCTTAAGAAGATCTAGATGGCCTTACAGAATGAAAGTCTGCTCTTACAGCCATCTCTGCATTTAATCAGGTCATGCTCAGAGGCTGCACCAATTGTTCTGTCTTTGGCAAATATACAGCAAATAATATTTAAAGCAATATTACCAGTATTAAAGCATGAAAAGTTAGTGCTGATTTGAAAACATTAAGTATTTGTATGACAAAAGATGAGTACGACTGATTTCTGAATTTAGCACTCATGTCTGACAGTTTTAGTCTGTGCTCTATCACAGATTCACAGTCTGAGTAGGTTGTCATTTACCTTCCTTGTATTTCAATTTCTTTTTAGTAAAACCTCAAATGATACTATGATAGCAGTGACATGTTCAAAATTATGAAATATGAATTAAAAATTGAAATTGGAAATAAGGACAAGAATAATTTTCTGTAAGAAATACTTTCTGGTAAAAAAAAATAAAATAAAAAACAACCAAATTGCTATTCTCCATCCTCACATTTTAAAGAATTCTGCTGCCTACAAATTAACCCGAAGTTAGTCAAGAAATGGCACAGTGGGTAGCTTGTAGAAGAAAAAAAAAAATCAGAGTAGTCTCAGGCTCTGTATTACTACTGGGGAAAAAATTCTGCCAATGCAAGAAGTCAGCAGTCTCAATTGCACAGAGCTATCCCCCTGCTGGAAGTTGTGATTCCTTTTGGTTTGCTAAAACCTAACCCAGTTATATCTATTACCAAAGAACAGCACTTACTCTCCAGGGTTTGCTGAAGTTCATGGATGGTGCTCAGGAGAACATGGAACTGCTTCCTTCTCAGCTCCAACTGGAATGATAAAATATGTGTTGTAGGAAACAGAGCACATACAGCCAAGCAACCCATAGCAGATTCTACATTAATTGTATTCCTAATAAATTATTACATAACCATCTCTATGAAAAACCTACCTTATCTTCAACGTTTTCTTTAATGTGAGAAAGGTTTTGCAGTTCTTTTCCCAAAGCTTCTAGCTGCCTGAAAAGAGATTGTCAGAGTATTCTTTAAAAAGTCTATAAAATTTTTGCAAACCAGATTTGCTCTAAGCAGAGGAGAAAGAACTATGAAATTAACTGCTTACATAAACAAAACAAGTGAAACAATTTAGAGGTCACTTCATGTAATTGTTAAACTATTATGTTCTAGACTTGTAATTTCAGGACTTTTACAAAAATTAGGTCTCCAAGCTGGAATACAGTTATACTCTGGGTATTTGTAACAATTCAGTCCTGACACAACATGTTATTTACTTGACCCTACAATACAAGTTAAAGAAGCAGATTAATAGAATCTTAAAATATCCTGAGCCAGAACGGACCCACAAGGAACATCAACTCCAGCTCCTGGCCCTGCACAGGATACCCCAAGGGCCATGCCCTGTGCCTGAGAGCATTGTCCAAACGCTCCTTGAACTCTGTCAGGATTGGTGCTGTGACACCACTTCCTTGGAGAGTCTGTTCAGTGCCCAAGCACCCTCTGGGGAAAGAACCTTCTGCTCTCACTTGAACTCACCACAGACCACCACAATCCTTTGTGAGGCAAAGAACAGCAGGTACCACAACACACCTTTCAAATGAGGATGGAGCACCAACTCCTACAGCCAAACCTCCAGTTAGGTCCTTCTAATACCTATCATAATTTATGCACCATGCAATGAGAGCAAACTGCTCCTTTAAAGGTGAATTGGATTGAGGCTGATCATCCCTGATTAATTAGCAGGCAGAGTCATAGAGGGGTCAGCAAGAAAATCAACCTTTTTTTCCTGAAGCCATTGACAGCTGCTGCAACTAGTCTGGGTAGGGAACCACAAAAAGCCCTCCAGTCCTAAGTACCTCACTGTGGATGGGAAAAGGTCTATTTTAGTGCTGCCTGAGGGTGTTGTCTTTTTTTGAGCTAGCATGCTTGGTACCTCAATGGGAATACCTGAGAGAGGTGTGTGTGACATTACCCCTTTCTTTGATGGAAGCAGGCTAACAGCTTATAGGCTCAATACACTGATTTTGGAAGCATTTGATTTCTAGTTTCTGAAACACTTCCATTTGGCCAAATTTTGCTGTTTACACTGTGCTGTCAGGTGTAAGTGACTGTGAGAGGACAGTTTTTTTTTTTTCTGGTAACATCCAAGATAGATCTGGAATTTTATTAATTTTACTTTACATTCCAGAGAACCTTTGCTTAGCCTTCTTACTTTCATATCTCCTTTTCTATGACTCAGTGTCAGTGTTTCTTGATCTTCTGAACAGCTCTTCTGATCTAATTACACTGTGGGCACTGATGTTTAGCACTTCAGTTCCTATCACTTCCTGAATTGAATCCTGTGCACTACTTCTGACTAAGCTGTTAACTGCTTCTTTTGTGCTGTATGTATGTGCTTGTTGTTCCAAGAAACAGACTCTTAAAAGCACAAAGAAACTATTTTTCTACACTTTGTCCTATTGTGACACATAACCTGCAAATGCTATAAATGTAATTCTTCCAATAAACCCTTCTGCTTCTTCTCACAAGAAGTTTTCTCAAGTGTTTTTGGTGATTAAGAGTTCCATGGAAAGTATGACATTGTTAGAGAGGCTTCCTCTATTCTGAATTTTAAGGGTGGCCTTCGGTTCATTGTATCATTTTCTATATACTTTCCTATACCAGACTACACTCTTACCAGCTATAACTTATCACTCTTTATAGCTTCGCTTAAGGAACTTATGCTTGGATGTGTTTAGTAAAATGAGAATAATCTCTCCAAACCTGAACAACCCAGCATCCTCAAAGATAAAAAAGTATCTTTTATCATAGAGTTACAGAATAGTTTGGTTTGGAAGGGACCATAAAGATCATGTAGTTCCAACCCCCTGCCATGGGGAGGGACATCTTTCACTGGACCAGATTGTTCAGAGCCCCATCCAAACTGCCGTCCAGGGATGGGGCAGCCACAGCTTCTATCATTTACTTGTTTATACTCTTAATTGACTTATCCAAAAAACTGCATTTTTGATAGTTCTTTATCAAAGCCTCACTTGATAGATATCAAATGCTGACTAAAGAAGTAAGAAGTAGTCAAGATTAATGAGAATTCTCTGTAATAATAAAAGTTGGGGTAATGAAATCAAGGCACAGAAAAACAACAAACAAGAAAAATGTGTGAAATATTGTCAGTGGCTTCTAGCTATAAAAAATGCTATTATTAAGGTAATAGTATAACCAAAACACTTCCATTTGTTATGAAAGACTATGGAATATGAAAATACAGCCTCCCTTGGCAATTTCTCTGAAAGTGGGAACAGGACAAGTGCACAGCTGCACTTAAGTGGGAACACTAATCCCACACTGCATCTTTAATCATCTTTAATCAGTTTAAGAACAACAAACTCATAGATGCAATAAGTCCTGCAATGTTTCCATGGCTCAGTGAAGTTAATCTCCCACAACTGCCCCAAAAGCACAGATAGTGATGCAAACCCAGAATGTGACAAGCAGCACTGTGAGTTCCACAGGACAAGTTGGGCAACAGGTGGGTCTGACCTGCATGCCAGCGCAGGTTACGTGTACTGCACAACACAGCCATTTACAACCAGGCATGCAGCAACAGCCATCAGAAGGAAAACATAAAAAAGAACCCTAGGAGCTTCCTCCTGCTTTCTCTCATTCCACCATACTTGCTTGAGATGTTATGCATTTTGAGTGACTATTGCATCTTCCCACCATCTCCCTTTTCTGAGCAACTGATAGGGAAACTGCCATCATATGTGCATTTACATGTCAGTTCACTTATTCACCTTAAAAGTGTAAAAATTTCAACTACAGAACAATTAGCAATGCTTCTGACCCATACAGATGGGGGATTAAGGAAAGATCATAAGGGCACAGAAACACAGAAAGTGTCAAAGAAAGCATATAAAGGCGAAGAAAAGTCAAACTGAAATCAAGGAAATGTCAAGTTTAGTGATTTCTAGTTTACTGCTCTAATGTAATTTCAGGTCATTTTATACTTACTTCAGTGTTTCATGTCTGTCTGGGTGATGCTGTATGACTTTGGCTAATGCATCATACTCTGAAAGACATTTAAACAGTTAATCTAAATACTTCTGAAAATACAGATTCGAGAACTCAGACACAGGTACCACAGAATGGCAGATTCTTTTTTCTTGAAAAACTGTTCTGATGTTTTTCAAAACTCTTCAAGATAGCTCTGCATTGCTGCACACTTACTCTTTTGTGTCTGATTCATAAACATTTGGTTTAGATACAATCAAAAGTACATGTACAGAAAATAGTGCTGATGTTACACATGAATGTTAAAGATTTTTAGAAAAAAAGTATAAAATTATGCATGGATTAAAAAAAAAAAATGTACTGCACATTAAGAACAATATTTTAGTTATACAGGCAACTAACATACCCATTTCCTGACAGTAAGACCATACATAAGCCAACTACCTCATTCACCTGGAAAAGTTTGTGCTGCACACTGGACAGAACAAATCAAAAATTCAAACACTTCAGACCTATGTTTGTGGACATGTAAGAACTCCACATTCCGACTGGTTAAGGTTATTTTAATTTCCAACAGAGTTCAAAATGATCCACAGCATTGATCAAACAGTTGTATTTAAAATCTTTCATATTATATTTCTAAAATTTATTTTTGGCCTTGTATTTAAAATCTTTCATATTACATTTCTAAAATTTATTTTTGGCATTTCATTTATCATGAAAAAACTATTTTTTGCTTCTTCTCTATTGCTCATCTTTTAGAGTGTTTTAGGTTTGAATGAATTATGAGTATATAATTTTAAAAGTAGGGGAAAATACACCTCTTAAAACAGGTGTACAGAAAGGACACTGTTTTAGGTTTTCCTGATGCTTCATGTCATTGAGATCTGGTTAAATCTTGCCTGTGTCATCCACCCAAAATTTTCATAAGTGAGTGGAACCCACCAGACTGAACACAGTAATCATGACACCTTGCACTTTCAAAAATTTAGAATCTATTTTCCAATACAATGTATTCTACAAGGTAATAAAACAATGAAGCCCGCCACTGCAAATACAGATACGGCGCCTTACCCTGGCGATTTTTTCGAATCCTTTTTGCTTGCAGGATTTGTTTTTTGCATTCAGAGATCTTCTCATGGGCTGCAGCTATACTATTTTCTTTTAAAAAGAAAGAAAGAAAGATATAGAGTTATATTGAACTCAAACAATACAAGTAAATAAGCTATTCTGCTAAAATATAAAAGAGCTGTTTGTGACATGGTGGCTTGTTAGCTCCATCAGCTTAAAAACTACATACACTTCAACAGGTCAAAAAAGCTCTTGTTTCTATGTATTCTATATAATTACAAGACTCTTATAGCACATACATGAGTGCTGTCTAGTAGGGAAAAAAAACCCAACAAAATAAAAAAAAAAAGGAAAACAACAACAAAAAACCCACAAAAAAAACCCCCACAAACAAACAAACAAACAAAAAAAAACCAAACAAAAAACAAACAAACAAAAAAAAACCTCCAAACCATTCATCAGATGTACATATTATGTTCACCAGAACTGGCTTGAGCTTGTTCATAAGAGAAACTGTCAAACAGAAACCAGTAATATTTTGTCATGTTTACCTATATCCTTATATATTTTTTCATAATTTTCCATCTCTCTCAGGTTCATGTCATACACCAGAAGAGTTTTTCCCATTGAAAATTCACACTGGGATAAAGTACTCAGCATTCGTTGGTACTGGCTGTATCTGAAAACAGACAAGACATTTACTCCCAAGCAGCATTAAAATAGTTAGTTAGTTCCTAACTTCACAGAGCAAGAAAACGAAACTTCATGTAGCATAAGGGACAGCTAAATAGCAACTGTTCAATACAGAAAACACTTCAAAGGTTCGGTGTATAATTTTTTGGAAGTGCAGTTAGAAACACTGCACGCATTAATTCCACCATCATGTCCTTATCAGTGCAAAGTGAGTATTAACGCAGCGAGCAGTTTGACCCAGGGCTTATAAATTTTCCAGCTAGGGTTGGCTCTGTGACCACCGAAACAGTATTTTAATACTGCAGTGCTTCTCTGTATACACATTCGTAATATTGTGTCCTCTGAGAATTTATATTCATTACTAACAGAGGCCCACAGAAGGCTGTCACTCGTATCTTATTAAATTAGACTTAAAAAAAAAATAATAAAAGAGAACGACAGCAGCAGAAATACCAGCAGTATTTCCCTTCCCTAACAGAACAAACGCAGAACTGCCAACTAAAATATCCGAGTCGTGATCCTGTTATAAGAGCGGGACTTCTGGCTGGATCACGCAGCAGGCACAGCAATCCTGAGGGCATTCGAGCGGTGCTGGCAGATTTCACGATACAGCCCGCAGCCTTCAGTGACTGTGACCCGTCTGTAGCCCTCCTCTCCCAGCACAGTCCCCGGCGTTTGTCTGAAAACACCACAGAGCCAAAGAAAAGCAGCTGTGCACATTTCAACACGGACCGCTTCCAAATGGATCGAGCCCTGCTTTCCACTGAAACGCAAGCTAAGCGGTTCCAAGACTCAAAAAAACAAAGCAAAACAACAGATACCCTTCCTCCTGAGATCCGGAATTACACCACTTAATGAAACTCTTCACCAACAAATTGATCCGCCTGTCGTCACCAGCTCCATCACCATCGATCAGCAGCCGCTTGCGGATTACTTCATCTGAGGAAAAACTCCCTTTAAACCCTCACGCCATGGCAGCCGCCTGCCAGCGCCGTGCGCGAGTCCCTCCCGGCCCTTCAGGGAGCGATTCCCGCGGCCGGAGCGGGCGGATCTGCTGAGCCGCGGGGCCGGGGCCGCATGGAGGGCGGCGGGGCCGCGATGGAGGCCCGCCTGCGGGGTGAGCGGCGCGGGGGCCGCGGGC
>VXBU01004581.1:716682-742325 GCA_013400315.1 Bombycilla garrulus | reverse complement strand
CCGCCCACCCGCCCGGCCGCCCCGCCATGCCCCCGGCACATGGTCCCGCGCCATCGAGGCCGCCCGGGTCGGGGGCGCCTCGGCTGCGCTCCCGCCACGGCCCTGGTCGGGGTGTCCTCCCCCCGGTGCCGTCACCGTCGCCTTCGGTGGTCCCGACCTCGGGCTCCCGCTCGGCCGCGGCGGTGTCGTGCCACGGGCAGTGATGGTGGTGATGGCACAAGGGAGCAGGTGGACGGTCTCGTCACGGTGCCCGGTGTCACGGACGTGGCACTGTGAGGGTGGTGGGATCCGCTGCGGTGGCTGTCCAGCCGCTGTGGCCGGAGGGAGAGGGATCGCTGGCTCCTCGGTGCCTTTTCCTTGGTGACGGTGTGCAGGACGTGCCCGTGGCGCAGGTGTCAGGAAGCTGGGCTGGCCTCCCTTGGCCGCCCGTGGGCTCATCCCCACTCGATGCTGGGACGACGAGCAGCAGTGCCTGGGGCGTGCCAAAAATCATTATTCTGATGTTTCCTGGCGAGTTTGACTATGATCGGCAGATAGGAACAATAGTTGTTTCTTCCTGTCCTGGCAAACTAAGCTGGTGTTGGAAAAAATGGCTAGAAGTATTTGGAGAAAAGAGATATTAAGGTGTTACCATGTGTTGAGTTTTAGATTTTTGGCCCATAGGCTTGGATGCTTGGACAGTACTGGTAATGTTCTTGTAGTGTATATCACAGTACCCGAGGCATTGCCAGAGCCTGACACCGTCCTATTCCCTCTTCATTTTGGTTTGGACCAAAAAGTTAAGTGGCTTATGGTCTTGTTCTGCTTAGCACTATTCACTGACTATTTTAGCGTGGTGGAGAAAATCAGGGTGAGAAAAGAACGAAGTAAATACGTGCCGTAATCTGTTAGTTCCTGGTTTTAGAGCTGGGAGTGATTAAGAGGCGGGGTTTTTTTTATTCTGGATAGAGGCATTTAACAGCTCTTTATGGATTTGTAGATTGTTTCAAGTCAGTACTTTGTCTTCAGTAGGCTGCTGATCAGGCCCTTTGGAAGGTGCTATTAGGGAAGCATTACTGGGAGTGGTCATTAAAACTCCGCCAGAACTTTTAGGAATAAAGCGTTTCCAGCACAGGAAACTTGGATAAGTGGCTTCTGTTCTTGAAGTTTTTATGTACTCTTATGTGATTGGTGAGTGATATAATTTTATATGAAAAACCTAACGATCTATCCAGTTACCCAGGTTTGGGCTAAAGAATGGGCCATGCATTCATGATCTATGTAAGATGATGGCATTTGATTGGTTTGACTAAACACTTGTATTTTTCTTAAGGCTTTGGTCACTATGGTACAGCCTAGTATTTTGTCAAAAGATGAGAAGAAGACCTAGCTGAACTTCTCTATGCAAATTTTGTAGTTACTACCTTTCTCTTTATCCACTTATTTTGTTTTGGAAGTCTTAAGCATCTTGAAATATCCAGTTTAATCAGGACTTTTCTTACACCTCTCTGAGCCCTTTTGGTTTTTATCACAGAGATAACGTAGTCAAAACTGAAGACTATTGTAGGTGAAAATCCACAATTATTTATTTAATCATCTCAGAAATTCTGTGTGATTTTTCTGTCATTTAATCCAGTACAATCTTTTCTCACTTTTTGTTCGTCATTCCACTCTTGATCAGATAGTCTTATTAAGCTCTCCACAATGACAAATACTTCTTGAGTAATTAATTTAGGATAGAGCAGTACATATGACTAGTTAATAATATTTAATGATTTTTGTGCCATTCTTCATATGTGTTACTAATTACGAGCCTCTATGGATTTTTTTGTTCTGGGTCTTAGGCTCATAAAAACAATTTTGAGAACAAAGCCATCTTTTTTTTTTTTTTTAAGACAGGTCTTTCAGGCATCATCGATGTTCATTAACTTTTCTGCTTTAGAATGGAAATAGAACTTGGTAAATACACCATCAAGAATCTCACTAAGTCTAGGTATTGATGCAGCAGCCTGTTCTCTCTCCTGCTCTATTTTGACATATTAAATATCCATGAAATGTTTTTGCTTGAGAAGCCAGTTCCAGCTTGCTGGGTTTCTACATGCATTTGAGAATTCACTGTGTCTTAGGAGTTTTTGTTTTGCTTTGCTCCATTTCCAAGTAGAATTCCTCATCTTGTAAGTGTGAAACAACCCTTGTTTCTCATGTGTGGAGGGTGTTGCACTGGGCCATGTACAGCCATGTCTTTGCCATTAATTCAGTGTGATGTATGATGTAGATCTCTGGAACAGGATTCAACGTATTCTTATTTATTTGTCCTGCACCTCTTTGGGTATTCTGTGCAGATTCTATCAGCTGCAGTCTTTTATGTAACCCTTCAACTGACCAGCAGAAACACTGAGTAGCACTGGACCTTCCCTAAAGCGTCAGTAGTGGAGATTCACGCAATAAGGAAAAATGTCTTGCAAAGGGGATAGCACCTGACCGTGTGCCAGCTCTTTTGGAATAAGTACCTGTGTGTGCTTTCAACCAAGCTAAAATATCATGTGGTTTTCCCTCTTTCCTTGAATTCTTTTATGTGTGCCATATGGTAAGACCCTGGAGCAGCTTATACATAATAATTTGTTGCACATCTGTCCTTGTCAGATGTGTTAAATAATCCTCTGTAATGTTTCCAGGTGACTCTGGATGCAAGAAGTATAACCCAGGTAAGCTTAGTACTGCAAGATGTTACATATGTGTGGAACTGGCTTTGATTTTTCATAAGTATACTTTTTTTTTTTTCCTGAAAATATGGCTTTTAAGTTCACTGATTTTTTTTTTTTTTTTTTTTTACTGAGGAAATCTGTTAATGCTGAAGTTTTCTTTCCTGAAAAACAATCTATGAGAGCAAAAGTTTGAAGTGACTTTATACCTCCTCCCTTTTTCTTTAACTGTGTTTATATATGATTTTTTTTCCCAACCACACAGCAGGTTAAAGGGGAAGAAGCTTTTTATGGTATTCCAGGCTATAATGAGCTATGATTTTTAAGAGCTAGGAAAGCAGCTTTAACTATTGACAAGGTGGATTTAAAATATTTTTATTTTAGCCTCCATAATAATTTACGAGATGGTTTTAGATTCCAGGTTTTCTTCTTGTTGACTAACTTCTAAATCAGACTTCTGTGTAGCACTAAATCTTACAGAGATCTAAGTATAGTAGGTCAGAAACTGCAGGGTATTTTTATCCAGTCCAACCTATATTCTTGTCAGAAAGCCATACCAAATTTATTTAGTGAGACCTATTTTCTGTAAGCCTATGTTTAGCATTACTTTTTACCACCATCCTTTATTTTTCTGTTGATTATATACCAGGATTTTGTGCAAGACTGGACTAGACACCAAGCTAACTCATCAGGCTGTTTTTCTCATTTTAAATTATATTACTGTTCTATTTTCTTTGCAGTCTCCTGTAGCCTCAGCATTTACAGAAAATTAGCATCAGTGTTCCAAGAGCTTGTCATCTTGTTCTGTGAAAATTCTAAGACACTGGCTGTCTAATTCTGCAGATATTAAAATAGTCACTGTTGGCAGATAAACCTGAAATTTTTCAACCCAGTGATTGAGTGTATAAAAAGTAGTGAGTGGTTCTTAGCCTTGTAAAAAGCTTTCCTGACACGGACCCTTGCGTTTCTGCAGGGCCAGCCCATTTTCATAGAATTACAGCAGAGTGAGAGAAGGGAGGGTGAAAATACTTATTGTGACTGTAGTGGTAATACCAGTAATTTAAAAATGCAACATTTTATTATCTGAACAGTAATCAATTTTGCTGTATACTGCCTGTGTTACCAAGATTGATTAAATGTACTGTTAATCCTATACTTTAAAAACCAGACTCCTGTCAGATAACAGTGTAACCACAGGTTGTGTTCTACAGTGCTGGTTTGATTTGTTATTTTTTATTTTATAACTGAAAGAAGCCTGTAAAATTCCAAAAGTTTTGACAGAAGCACTTTGCAAAATATTAGTTCTGGAAATATTTTGTTCATTAGAAAGACATTTTATCACTACTACTTTTCTCCTGAAGGGAGAAAAGCTTATCTTAGTCATAAAAACAAAAAAACAAAAAAACAATAGTGCTGCATGGTCCTTTGAAATATTTTTTCCTAAGTAAGGGCTCTGTGTCTTAGTTGATCTCAATTACACAGGTGGCATTCTGATATTGTCCTCTTTCAGCTATCTTCACAGGAATTATGTAACAGCTTTCCAAATTTCATATCTGGATCCTACTGAATATTTATGAAGCTTGAGGATCAATTATTGTACATTTTAAGATGATCTGTGACTAATTTATTAAAGCTTGTCAAACTCAGCTTGAAATTTCATAATACTGGAAGCGTGGGTATTGAGTGTAGAAGCCAGAGTTCTGAAGTGCAGGGATGCCAGGGAAAGTGTGCCCTGTGTGTGTGCCAAAAGGGGTTCTGTGTGAGGAAGGCAATTACCAGGAGTGGCACCATGGTCATGGTACCTATTCCCAGGGACTTGGGAGATTCCCACTTAGCAAGAAAGGCAAGGTGTTTTAACAGGTGTCTTGAGAAACTCTGTGTCGTGAAGCTACTGTGAGACAAATTAGCTAGTTAGAATTTTCTTCTGATCTAAAAATCATTAGCACTGTGTAGACTTCAGCTGCCTGTGCAATGGCTTGGAGATCCCACATGATGTCTGTGTTCTGTGATTTAAAGTGACTCAGGTAATTTTAGGGTGGCATTTCATGCTGTTCTGTGATTCTATTTCATGTGTTTGGTAGGAAAGCAGGCATTTTTTATTTTGGAGATTTTTTTGACAGGATTAGTCAGTTATCTAGTATTCTCTTGTTGGCAGGATGTTTTCAGGGTGACTTTATTTTATTTTACTAAGGAAAAAGAGCATATTTTTGGTTTTTCCTTCCTCAGTCCTTCAGTTCACGGCTGTGGCAGTGATCAGTGTTGTGCCAGGGTTTTCAGAGGAAGAGGTGGATGTTTAATGAGGTTTTACCGCTGACTTGAAAAGAATTTGTCCTTGCTGGCATTGGGCCAAATGGTAAATGTTTTTATTTAACTGTGGTTTAAAGCATTGGATGAACAATAAGAGAGCTGTGACTATCATATTTACTTGTATCAAGCTTAATTAAATAACTGTTAGTGCTACCGAGGAAATTTTGCACGATTACAAGGGAAAGCAGGCATTTCCTCCTTTGGAAAGCAGCTCTTGCCCGACTTCAGAGTGGGGTTTTCTGAATCACGTGGCCACATGCTTTGACTCAGCTAAGAAAGCTGAATCAGAGCTATTACACAGCTTCTGAGTCAGCTTTCTGAAGTTTAAAAAAATTGGTTGGTCAAGTTTGTTTTTCTTTATTTTTAAAAAGCAGTCCTGAACTGTAAAAGAAGGCATGTAAATTTCACAAGGCTTTGAGCTTGGCTGCATCATGGAGAGGAGTTGAAAAAAAGGCTTTTCTCTCAGGAGATGGAGAAGGAGTATCAGGTCTATTGATAAATGTATGTTTCTTGGTTTAAATTTGGTTTATATTTTGTCTTGTATTATTTTATGGTTTTTTTTTTCATAATGGTGAAACTCTCTTAGTGGGTAATGTTCAAGCACAACTACAGTTTACAGTTCTTCTTTAACATGATGCACTGACACACGTTCTCAACCCCAGTTTCTGAGGTACAAGGCTGAGCAGAGAAATAGAAATAATTGGAGGTGTGATTACATGTTTGGGTGATGCTTGCTCAGATTTTTGATTGTAAAATGTTGAATGAAATACGGATGGCACTGGTTGGGCCCTGGAACAGGCTCCCCACGGAATGGTCACAGCCCCAAACCTGCCAGAGCTCAAGGAGTGTTTGGCCAATGCTCTCAGGCACAGGAGAGATTGTTGGAGTGTCCTGAACAGGGCCAGGAGTTGGGGTTCAATGATCCTTGTGGGTTTCTTCCAGCCCATAATATTCTGTGGTTCTATTATCCTGTGGAAACACAGCTTTGTTTCTGACCACTGTTAGCCTACCAATAAGGACTGGAAATGGTGTAAAACTCCAAAGTGAAGTTGTGGCCTTAGGAAGATGGCATATTCTCTTCACTTTCTTTTTCTGGTGTTCCAAATGTAGCTTCTAAACTATTGCTTCAGTTGCTGTCTAAACAGATGGTTTGAACAAATATTTCAAGAGAAATGTGACGAGAGGATAACTGGGCATTTCCAGCAGAGACTGTCCAATCCAGAAGGGGCAGATCCAGGTTGTGGCTCAAGCTGGTTGTACCAAAAGGGAAGGCTAGTCTGGCTGAGGCCAGTTGGGTCATGTTTCCATGAAGGTGGGGGAATCAAACTCTTTAGTATTTGTTGGTGTTTTCTTAAAATTACACCAGCCAGAAAGGCTTGAAGGAGGTGATGAATCTGCACATTTTGTACGCAGTAGCTGAAGTAGGAACATGCTTAAATCCTGCTTCTTTCCAGGGCTAAGCACCTTTTTCCAGGGAGCATTTTGGATTCACGCTCTCTTGAAATTAGGATCATAAGTGTTTTTTTTTCAAAAAGGGGGCAATGGTCAACCTTTGCTTTCAAAACCCAGGAGGTGGTGGTGGTTCTGGTTCATCATTAGCAGAGCTGTTATCTGATGGACTGCTCGCCACATGTGTGGGAAACTTCAGCCCAGCTATCCTCCTTCCTGAGGGGATTAATGCCCATAATTTTTTCCATCAGAGTGAATTTTGTTATCACCAGACTTTTGACTAGTACGAGGTGGTGTTGCTGTCAAAGTGATAGACTGAACACAGCAGTGAAACTCAATACAAAAGATACTCAGTGACTGAGGACTAAGGTGTTTAAGGGAATAATTAATAAAAGCAAACCAGTAATTTCAGAAGTGAGAGAAAAGAACAATCAAGATAATTTTTGCATTGAAGGTCAGATTCTGTTCAAAGATGTATGAGTGCCTCCCTGATGATTTCTTTACTTTATTTCCAAGCAGGGATAGAATTTGAGCTTGAAAAGTACAAGAAACAGAAAAAAAAACCCTAACAAATTGTGGAATAAAATAATCTGCTTCATAAAATCTTTTGGTGAGTTACAAAAGGTAAATAGACAAGCTAATGTCAAGCATCAGGAAAAAGAGGAATTGGACACAAAATACATTATCAATAAAGTATGTGTATATCTGTATGGATGTACACACATGTTCATTTTCAGTTGAGATATGGAAGTGGCTATATATGTGCCCAAAACGTTAAACCCAAAGTGTCATTTCACTTTGTAGAAGTTAGGAAAGTAGGTAACAATGTATCTCTTTTCACAATGTTTTCATTTCACATAGGTTACAAGGTAACTTTTTCTTATAATGTTTTAGTAGACACTTTATAAACAAACATTCAAATTCATTTGTTGGGGTTTTTTTTGCAAAACATTAGTGCAGAATGCTTGAAAACCACGAGTTCTTTTTGGTCCTCTGCCTTTTGGTTTTATTTTAATAAAAAAAAAAATTGATTATACATAGAGAGAATTGAACTAATAAAAGAGGCAAGGCAGATAAATTGGATTTCATAACTTACATTAATAAAGATAGGCTTGTAGATCAGAGTAAAATAAACCCGTGCTATTAATAAGTATGCACCTGTGATTTTGTGGTTCATGGTAAATATTTTCACTTCAGTTTCATTCCAGTGTCACTTTGGCAGTTATGAGTTGGTTTTTCATTTTTGGGAACCGCTTGTGGTTTTTGGCCTGTGTGAGTGTGTATATATATGTAAAGTTAGGATGGTGTTGAACAATAACACATCCTGAAATAAAATGGTGCTCATCTATATTAAAATGAAACATACGAGTCTTTTTTTTTTTTTAAATGTCATTAGTTTGAAATTTAATTTTTAAAGTACCCAAATTGCACTTGAGCTGCATCCACTTTGTCTGGATTGGAATAGGAGGATATTTATTGTCAGATTTTCTGGTGGAGCTTTTCTATCCTGTTGTTATGTAAAAGGCTTGCACAAGCAGGAGTGACTGACTGTAACTGTAGTTCATGTCATCAAACAAATGGAAAGAAATAGCTTAAGAGCTGTTGTTTTCAAATGTTTGAAGAAGTCTGTCCTGATCTTGCAAGCCTTTGAAGGGATTTTGAACCTTACTCATCTTCTCAAATGTTGGCGTAGACTTACGGTGATAATACTGGTAAAAAATTTCCCAATGCCTGAATTATTCTTATCGAATCTTGATTTGTAATTGCCTCCCAGTCTTTCTAGGACTGGCCTACTAAATCTGGCACAGAGAGTTTCAACTCTAAGATAGCCATTTTGCAACCTATATTTTCTTCTCTTTCTACTAATAGCAGTTAGTGAAATTGCTGTTCTGGATCTTCTTTTGAGATGGATGCTATGATAATATGTTGCTTCTTTGCAAAAAGGCCTCTAAAAGTTAAGTTGCCTTTGAATAAGCAGTTTTCCTCTGCTAGCTTCTGTGCAGGTGGTGTCTTTTAGGCAGCTGCAATAACTGTCATGGCTTGGGGAAAAATAAGCAGCAGGCAGCCCCTAGCACAAGGCACCTTCTGGGAGGTGTGGGTAGGATACAGCACCGTGTGTTGTGGTTGAGAAATGTACAGCAATTCACAACAAAATGTTTTTTGTTTTTTGGGTTTTTTTTAACAAATCTATAGAAATAGGAAACTATTACCTTGACTATGTGTCAGTGCAGTTAAAGGAATGGTTTGTGCTAATCCAGTTGTCAGCAGGGCTCAGACTTGGCTGTGCTCCATTATTCTTTTGGTTGAGAAAGGAGGAAGGAGTAATTGGGAATTCCATGATCTCTGGGAAGGCAAAGATCTTCCCAGGCAAGTGTCTCATTGAGAGCAACGTTGGTATGAGATACAATTGTCTGTTGTTACCAGAGAATTGAAAGCTTAAGAGTGATATTTGCCTTAGAAAAAGAAACACTTCAAAAAGAGAAAACGTAACTATTGACACTCTGTGCACATAAATGTGGTACTGGAGGTTATATAAAAGAAAAGCCTCGCTTTCATGCAGTCATTTTTGTGAAGATTTACTTTGAAGCTTTACTTTTTTGCTCTTCTTGGAGCACCTTCTCTGATATCAATGAGCAACTGCATATTTTTATTGCAGGGCGATAGGCCAAGCTCCTTTTTTTACTTGTGCTCACTCCATAATAGTGGCATTTTATTAGCTCATGAACAGGACTCAAATTTTTTGAATGATACAAATATAACCTATGCTTTTTTTTGTTTTACTTATATGTAAAATCACTGCATAGACTAGGGGTGCATGCTGTGTTCTAGCTGAGCTTCCTAAACTTCCTTAGACAAAAAAACTAAAGTAAATCTATCTAATATTAAGGGTCCTGAGTTTGTGGAAATAAATCTGCTTTCATTTTGAAATAAAGTATTCATTAACTGCACACATGGAGGACATCAGGTTTGTATTGAATGAAATTAGGAAAGAGGAGGTGGGAGATGCCAGTGCAGTTGCTTGAAGATCTAAAAATCCGTGATGCATAAACAATGTGTGCCTGCCAAGGAATGCAATTCCTTAGGGTAAAAAAGAGGGAACTCAGGGTGAGAACACGGATCTGTTGAAGGGCATTGCAAAGCAGGGGGCTTGTGGCAGGTGGAGAAATAAATAGGTCATATTCAAGTCATGAAGATTGATCATGGGCAAACACAATTCTCTGGTGGAAGTTTTTGAAAGGCTGGAATAATCACCCGTGGGACAATGGCTTGTCCATTGCCCCAGGTCTTTAAGAACAGATTTGATTACTTGTTCCCACCAGGTAGCTTAGTTATCATACCTTGAGGCTGAGGGATGGACT
Organism: Bombycilla garrulus; assembly: GCA_013400315.1. Taxonomy (NCBI): domain Eukaryota; kingdom Metazoa; phylum Chordata; class Aves; order Passeriformes; family Bombycillidae; genus Bombycilla; species Bombycilla garrulus. The sequence continues at coordinate 732,529 of VXBU01004581.1, read as the reverse complement.
GGCTGACCTTTGGAGGTTCCTTCTATCTCTCCTTTGGTTAACACATCTCTAACTACACATTGGACACATTTTTACAGGATAATGCTGAAGCTTATTCTCCAGCTCTGTAACTTGTTCATCAGTTCTATTTCAAGTGGAATTTATTGTATCTGTAAGAAAAGCTGTGGTAGTTGTCAGGGAAAGGTTGTGGTTTTCAATGTGGGTTTTTTGGCAGTGCTTCTTTCATGTCATCCTGCAGGACAACTCTACAGTGAATCCCTGTCATCCTTCTGTTTAAATATTCTTCTTTGCTGTCATGTTGCATCTAGGCCAATTGCAGAATTGTTATTCTGCTTGGAAAAATGATCAGGATTCATGGAGTGCCTTGTGGGGGAAAGAATGTCCTGAGTGTGGATCAGAATGAGCAATTTTTCCAGCTGGCTGCATTCAAACTGTTGATTTCAGTAACTATAGCTTGACATTTGGTTCATACATAGGTAGCAGTGTTCAAGAGTGAGATTTATAATTCAATTTAATTTCATTTTATCTGTGAACATGTATCCCCTTAGGAAAAATTAATTTCTTAGTGGGACTAACAGTGAAAGGAGGGGTACTGTGGAACCTGGAGGTTGTGTACCTAATGGAATGATAAATGTGAGAAGAAATACTCTGTTTTTGTAATGCTCCATTACCAGTCTGCCTGTCCATAAGCAGCAGAGTGAGGAAACTGGAGAACTGATTTCTTCACAAGGTATTACTAGTCATAGCCAATAAATTATTTTAATAGCTAAAGAACATGCTAACACTCACACAGCTTTGGCTTTGCATTTGTGTATAGTTCACAGAGAAATGGAACTGCTACTGGGAATATTTTAAAATGCAAATTATTGTATTCTCCAGGTAAATGATAACAAAAAAAAAAATCCTTCCTTTTATTCTGTTAAAGAGTATCTAGTAGTTGTTTGACTAATGCTTGAGAATTAGGCACCTTATTAGTAGTTATATAAGTCGTAGTTAGAAAAAGATATGATTTTATATAATAAGTATATATACAGTATAATAAGCAGCTATGAATTAATGCAGTTTATAAATATGTGTTAAGCTTATGGTCTGTCACGTGTGCTGTTTGCTTGGTTGGGCTTTTGAAGACATTTAAGCCATTGGTATATTTAAAATGAAAATATTAGGGCTTTTAAATTAGGTTTCATACCACTAAAAATACATTTCTTGTTTTATTAATATCACTAATGTCATGAATGTTAAAACCTTGTTGAGTTTTTAACACAAGTAGTCTTTGAAATTTCGCTGTTGCATCTTCAGCTAATGATGAGATTCTGTAGTCAGTTTCTTAGCATGGCCCAGCATATTTCTTAGCAAACAAAGTGAAATACAGGATTCACTTGAAAAGCAGCACAGTGCTACTTTATATATATATTTTCCCACATATACGACTTAAATATTTGTAACAGAATAGCAGTTTTCAGAGAACAACAGGGAGACATTGGCCAAATACTTATTATTCAGAAGCCTATCTAATTTGATCTTTTAAGTTGATTGTAACTTTCTAGAGTGTGAGCTCTTGGTTTGTTTTTTTCTTTTGGCGGGGGTTGACATTTGTGTAGCTGCTGTAAGGTTTCTGTCCTGCTGGTGTGAGGCAGTGCACTCTGGCTCTAGGTGGCAGTCACTGGTAGGCAAAAGGAAAAATCCTTCTGGGATGGATCTGGGCTTGGTCCCTGCGCTGATTGGCTTCTCCAGCTGAAATTTTTATGGTGTTGGACAGCAATAAAGGTGTAACTTCTGCTTCTTTCCCTTCTGAACTGCGACAGAGATATTATGAAGAAAGGAAAAAAAAAGGAAAAAAGGACAGAAAATATTGCAGTGAAATGCTCACAAAAGAGAGCTTTGGTATTGCTGACATACAGAAATTTCTTTTATATCAGCACAAATCCTGTCCTAGATTAACAGACATAAATTTGTTTATAATGGAAGAAATACCAGTTTTTCACTAAATTAAGTTTCAAAGAATAGAATAGATTGACCAAAGTGCAGTCAGGGATAATAGGAGTGGAGAAATGTGTGCTTGTAATTTCATTTCATCGAGTGAGGATTTCTGCACAGTCTTATGGGCAAGTGTTGAAGGAGAAATAGTTCTTTATTTTGCTGAAGACCTTGTGTCTTCTACCCTACCCCTGCATCCCCATCCTCCCTTTGCAGTGTCCATCCTTTCTCAATTTCCAGGCTCTTTTCTGTAACAGTACTGGTAATTCCCTTCCTTCATATTTGTTAGCTGTCTGTCTCTTGATTCTCCACCATGTCTCTTCTCTATAAATTAGGATGGGCTTTAAGGTTTTTCTTTCTCACTCTTGGTGTAGGTGCTGTTTGCCTCCCTAACTCCTGACTGCTGAACAGTTTGATGGAAAGCAGCACTCAAGCAAATGAGCAACAGTTTCTCACCCCTTGCTGTGTCGGGCTGATTGCACTTCATGAGATGAATGCTGCTTGATAAGAAAGTTGCTGTTATCATAAAATCACAGTTCAAACCCAGGATTAGTCTATACATTTTATTGATCTCTGGTTTCAAACACCATGCCAAATTACAGTCTTGTTTACCTATGTGCAAATCCCAAAAAACTCTTTGGAAAGAGCTGAGTAATTCTGGATGTACAGCGATATACTTAAGATCATGTTTTGGCTTTCAGTTTTAAAGATAAATTACTTACTGTTATTTTGCCTATTGTATTAACTATCAGTTCCTGTAAAGGGACTGATCCTCTAAGTGCTTTGCAGATATTCTGCAGGATATTTTTGCACTAAAGAAGAGTAACCAAAACCCAAAAGATCTTGATTTTTGCTTAATACAAGCCTAGCTACAATCTTTTCATTTATTAACATGTTAGTTTTAACTATGGAAAACTACAGATATTTGAAAAGAAAGGTGCTTTAGCTACAGAAGGATAAAAAACCCAAACCACCAAAAAAACCAACTAACACCCAAAGATTTAATTAGTTCTATAATTTCACATGTTTATAATGAAAAAGACCATTAACATTTCCAGAGCCGAGTTTTACGGCTCAGTCAAGTGCATTTCAAGAGCCAGTTTGAGAAGTGTGGACCATCATTTGTGAGGGAAAGCTTGCTGAGAGTTAGGAGTAAATTAGTACAGATTTCTGTGTGAAGTTCATGTGCAAGAAATGCAAGATAAAGATAATTCTGGTATTTTGTCAAGATTATATATTAGGGTGACAGGTATCACAGTCCCTAATAGATTGCAGTGGACAGAGATAATGAAGAGTGATGCTTTGTGTTCCCAAGCCTGCCTTGGGCCTGGGATGTAACTGTAGGCAAATCACTCCTCCTTCCTCAATTCCTCTGTCTGTAAAAATGATGATAATGATGTGGATTATTTTGTTTTGTTTTGAGATCTTAAGGGAATACATGGAAATGAAGTGGTAGGAACATGAGAGGAAATACAAGGTAGTAAAATAAGCATCTGTTTGTTCTGGCAGTTGATTATAAAATTATTGATTCTACTGTTCTTTCCTATTGAGGGTGTCACTATATACTTGTTCACCGGATTGTAGGAAAAAAATTTGCTGTTTCTTACACTTGCCTATCTTTCAGCTTCTCATTCAGAATTTATGATAAGGTTATTCTGCTTTTATTCTTGCCCATCACTACCCCCATGAGGGACAGTTAAAGCTGTAGTTGGTAGAGGATAAGGACAGCAAAGGTCTGTCTGTCTTTATTTTCTCTATCTCCTCCCTTTCAATCTCTCTGTCTCTCTTTGGCCGTTGAAAATGTAGGTCATATTGCATCACCATAAAATGGAACAGGCAGAAAGGTGTTTGAAAAATGCTGACATCCTTAGCCTGGGGTGCATGTCAGTGTCCTTTGTTTACATTGGGAATAGTGTTGTACCTGTGTAAGAACCAGCATCTCTGTTAAGGTTAGTGGTGTGGTACCTGAATTGTGAGTCAGATTTTAGGATGACTTTCATCTGCCTGCAGTAATTTAAAATTAGACAGATAAAATGCAGCTACTCAAAATAATGATATACACAAGGAGCTGATTTGAAATCCTTAATCTGCAATAACTGTGATGGTGTCGTTTGAATAATGTTACCTTTAACAGAGAAGCTCAGTAATAAATGTTGCAAATCCTATTAATCATGTACTCCCAATTGCCTTGATTAGCTGTGCCTTTCTGTCTTGTAAAGTATGTTCATATTATATGTTTGTATATTTTTCTTACTTTTTTGCTTCGTTACTGTTTTGCTTCATGCACTCTTTAAAATTATACAATCAGGATTTTTTTATTTTAAAATTGAAAAATCCTGATGTCCAGTGTCTTACTGCTAGCTACCAGGCTTTCATTGTTTGTGTTTCTGATGTAATACAAGTTGTACTTGGTATGAAATATTCCTGTGGCTTAAAATGCAGAACATCTTTTTCTTCTCTACAGACATACATAAATACCATTTTTAAAGAAATGTATAAATATAATTTTAATTATCCATATTTGTCTTAGTTTGCTGCAGTAAGATAATGTGTTTTAGGGGTGGTACTTTCAAATAAATAGTGGCATAAATCATACTGCAAGATGTGGGTGTTTTGAAATATAAGACAAAATACTTGCTTATATAAAATCTTGCAATTATTTCTAAAACGAGATATGGTTTTTACCTTTTTGTGCAATGCTTTGTGTGGTTTTACTTAAATTGTTGAAGTGGAATATGAAAAGGGTTCTTATGACTTTTTTAATCCTACTGCTGAAGAAGACTTCTAAGTTAAAAGAGAAATTGTTGGAAGATAAAATCAGTGATGACATGATTTTTTGAGGAAGATAATGAAAGCTGGTCTTTGCCTGTTGCCATTAGACAAAGGAAAATTATAGTAGTCAAAGTTAAGACCCATCAAGTGCACTTTGCTGTGCATAATTATTTTGCAATTTTTATCAATTATCCAAAAGGTGTTATTGCTTCTCCGTTGATTAAGGTATTAGTTATGTAGTCACTAAAACATTAAAGTTTGATCCTTCTTGTTATTAATTAAGATACCTATGCATGCTTGAAATAGTTTCAGAATAGCTTGTATCATTATTCTATTTTACACCAAATATTGTGTTGCATTTGTGTTTGCATGAATAGTAGTAAATATTTGGATAATTCTGGGAAACACTTGCTATTGGCATACATAGAAAATACACGAAATCTTGAGAAGCTGTAATTTTGTGATTGTTATTTACAGAAGTTTGGTATTTAATCTCTGAATGGAGCTGGTAGTCATTTTTCAGTCTGTGAAGACGTGTCTTCTGGAGAGACAAGTGGGGCCAATTCTGCAATTGGTGCTTCTGATACCATCTTTGAGCCCTTGAGATTCTGTAGCTGGTGGTTCAGAGTCAGTCTCCAGCATAGCCAGGGTTAAGCCTGGGAGCTGCTGGGCTTTACTCTTGAGTTGCCAGCTGGCCAGAACAGCAGCCCCTGGCCTGCTCCTGCCCCTCCACCCACCCCTCGGCTCCTACCTCTGCAAGGGGCGCAAGGAGACCTGCTGAGGATCCCCAGACTTACAAAATGCCTGAATGAAGCCCAGTGCTGGGTGTGATTATACCCTGCATGTCTGCATCTTTGTTTATGTAAATACAGCCTTTGGATTTCATCCTAAATTTGAATATTTAGTCGGTAACATAAGGGAAAGAGTGTCCCAAATTTAAGCACGTTCTTTGGTGCATATTTCTGGCACCTGAAAAGAAACAGTTAAAGGACCTTGGATAGCTGAGGCATTCGTTTTGATGCTTTTAAAAGTTAGGGATGCTCTATCACATCCATTTCCATTTTCTTTATTTTAATGAGTTGATTTGCAATTACAATTTTCATGTAAATGTGTTTCCCCTTAAATGGATAATATGCATTTGTAATTGTAACTCTGCCTATATTCTATGTAGTCTCTGTAGATACAGTTTTGACTGGGATATAGCTTTTACTCTGCCATGCTGTGGTTTCCTGCCTTGCATATCAGTAACTCCTCAAAGTATTCAACAGCAATTTTGTCCAAGTTTCTTTGATGGTCAGGCAATGAGAGTGACATAATGCTTCGCTGGTTTGGAAATGCCTTTTTCCATTTTCCTGGATTGCTGCTTTGGCTTTTTTTTGTCATTTTTCCACCTTTCAACTAGCTCTCCCTTTTCCAGGGTACCAAGGAGAGAGCTCCACCTGGCTTGTTCTCAATCATCCCATGACTTCCTTGCATTACTCTCTGCTGACAGTTGTGGTTGTAATTGACCTGCTGTAAATTCTCAACGAGAATCATTCCTGTTCTCTGCCACCCATTATCCAGAGAAAGGGTTCTCTTTAAAGGGTCATTAAGCTGTCAGTTTATTCTTTTGAGACTTACTCTTTTAACTTCTTTCAAACGCAACTGCAGGTGTAATCCCTACAGCAAAATTCACAGGTGGTGACAGAGAATGCTCTGATCTTTCACATGCAGGAATAAATTTTTTTCTGATCCTTCCTTCAGCCTTGTCTTGTCCATTTCTTTACTATCCTATTTCTAGATTTCTAAGTCTTTGGAGATGTCTTCTGTTTTATAGTTTTTGTTTTCATTTTTGCATGAAGCAACAGAACTTGCCTTTTATGAAAAAGTAATATTTACATCAGGGTAAAAGAAAGAGTGTTTTGCATGCAGAGCTCTCATACCCCCTAAAGAATTTGGGGTAGAGATAGAGGAGTGAGTTACTTCCACAGCAGGTGGGTCGTATGCTCAAAGGGCTTGGGACTTTGACGCTGAACACTGAATGATCTGGGAAGGAGATGATCCTTATCAATTCAGAGTCTCCTGTCCTAAACTAAGAAAGGACAAAAAGGATTTTTGGTAAATACGGTATTGCATTTTCCTAGTTAGCAGCAGCAGGAGTTGAAGAGAAAGTTTTATACTGTAGTATTCAGTGTGATTTGTATGTGTAACAAGGAAATACAGCATTTTCTGAGTCTTCTACCAGTGTAGAAATTTGTCAAGGATCACTTCTGTTAAGCATAAAGCAAAATAGTGCCTGCAGAGGGGAGAAAAAATAATACTGGACTTGCTCTCAAGTATTGTCCATTGAAAACAACAAAAATTTGGATTTTCAAGTGAGGATGTTTTTCTTAGGATCAGCTATGTCACTGAGCAGAGTCAATCTTAGAAATAGTAAATATATCTCTAGAGGATCTCAGTCAAGGTAATGTTATCTACTAAGCTGCAGTTTAAAAGGAAAAGATGAAAAAAGGGTTTATCTTCAGTACATAAAAAAGACTTTAAAGATATGAACTTAGTTGGCAGACATCTTCCCAGAGGAGCAGCCAGAAGCCAAGAAAAGCTTCATTTGGCACCTTCCACTGGAGCAGAGCCCTTCCGACTGGGGGACAGCTTGGATGCCCTCTTGGACTGCATTCCTCTTGTCTGGACTTTAGTCCTTTGTGGGGAAAAAATAGTTTTCTCTGCAACTGTCATCCAGTTGCACTGCTAGGTTGGCTTATTTATATGCTTTTCTTCATGGCTTTTTTAGTGATGAAAAAAATCCCACCAGTTTAATTTCAAAGCACTTGTAAAAATAAATTAATTGATCTTAAATATAATGTGTTGAACTGAAAAATAGTTGAACTTTTTTCTAAATTTTAACAGGGCTTTGATTTAGCTTTAACCAGTTTGGCATTGATTTATGCTAAACTAAAGCAAACTGGGATTAAGTTTAGTTTATATAAACAAGTTTACAAGCATTGAATGAATGGATTTTAAAAACCTGAGCTTGAGATGATAAAGGTCCCATTTGTGGGAGGGCCTCAATCTGTACATTTTTCTAAATTCTTCATCAGTGGTACAGTGGAAGTCCCTGATGCTGATTATGTGAAGGATCATTTTTACCTCTCCATGTTCTGTGGTAAAGCTGTCAGTGCTGCATCCTGAGAGTTCCTCTTCTTGGAGTCGTGCTGTATTTTAGAAAAACCCTGTGCAGAAAATGCAGCAGCCGTATTTCGGGCGTGTGGTGCAGACACAGCCATGTGCTTGGGAACCTGGTCAGTAAGAGTCGATGCAAGGCTGGTAACTGGGCTCAAGATTGAGGTTTCATCCAATGCATGCCTTTCTGGTAATGTCAGGCTGCCATTTAGAGAGCTGCTCTGTACAGAACACACCACAGCAGCTCCCCGCTTACCTTTCAATTTGAAATGCATTGCACAAACTGTGCTGGTAAAATTGATAAAATGTTTTGCATTAGTTTTCAAATGGACACGTTTATCTTTAGGAAACGGAGTTAAGGTTTCAAATGTCTTAGTGCTGTATTCTTTTTCTTTTCTTTCAGAATTAATCAGGTGCAAGTTAGGAAAAGCTTCCAAAATCTGAACAAATGAAGATCAATTGATAAATCAACCCAGCGATTCACCATACTTTCAAGGTACTGTGACATACTTGACCAAATATTTTCCTTAATCATAAGATTCTCACTCTTTACATGTGAGAAGCATAGAGAACAGGATGTTAGCAGGGTTGCAAAGCAAGTCTGAAGTGTTACCAGATGCAGTGGCGAAACTTTTTTTAAATGCAGATGTTTAATGTATGTTTCAGTGGGAAATAAAGTGATGTTACAATCAATCTAACAGGAGTTCAACTTGGCATGCAACTGCCAACTTTAAAAAAATTAAACTAAACTGGATTATATCTTTTAATCAATTAGGTTAAGTGATTTGGAAAAGTAAGTTGTGGCAGACAGGGAATATAGTAGAATCAATATTTAAAATTTATTTATTTATTATATTTTAAAAGAAGTAATCTTTGTTGTCTGAATAACTATTTTTCTATTTCCATGCTTCCATGATATTTTAAAGCATTTGAAGGCTGTTAGACTCTGGCATATGCCATAGCCTATCAGCTGCATCAGTTCTCTTATTTTACAAGTTCAGAAAGTGGAATTGTAATCTGAGATAAGACTCTACAGTTGCCTAACACAGAGGGTTTATTCTGCATGACTAGTGTTCATTGCCGAATGTTAGAAAAAAGAGAAAATTATGATAATAAATTCAAATTTTGTCTGAAGGGCTGCTAGTGCAGATTATTTTATCAGGTGCTGTTAATTCATTGAAAGATCATCTGTTTCTTTCTCTGTTTCCCTTACATTTATCTTTACTCTTTATCATCACATGCATTTCACCATTTTGTATTTTTGCTTTACTCCATGACAAAAAAAGACTTCACTCTTATGCACAGATATGAAGAATCCAGACTGTTACAGTCTGGCCAGTATTTGCTGGGAAAATCATCTTTTAATATATTTTAAAATAGATTGCAGTAGAAAGAGCCATTATGGTTAATATGGATCTGGCCTGCAGAGCTTATTTAAGTGGCAGAGCTAACCTGGGCTCAAGAATTGTGAGGAATGTTTGTTGCTGTCTGGATCTTGCAATATGTAACATTCAAAGCTGTAATTCCTGAAGTTTTTTACAGCAAAATGCTTCCCTGGATGTTCCAGCAACTTGAGAGGTGGCTGTCTTAGTGAACCCAGAGTGTCTGGGTTGCAAAAACTGGCTTTGTTCTGTCCTTCCTTGCTCCTCATCACTGAATAGGACCACAACATCTATCAGGCTTCCATATAATCCCAGGAAAGTCTAGATTGGAACAACCCTCTGGACATCGTCTGGTCCTACCTTCTGTTTAAGGCAGGTTATCTGAGGCCTGGTCAAGCTAAGGATTAAATATTTTTGGCAAGAGAAAGTTCACAATTTCTCTGGACAGCCTGTTCCAATATATATTTGTCCTCACGGTAAATATTTTGCTGTTTCATCTAGACAGAACTTCTGAACCAACTTGTGCCTGTTGCCTCTTGCCTTGTCACCTTGTTCCTTATGAAGAGAGTTACCTCCATCCTCTCTATAAGTATCTTTTACTTCTTGGAAGATTGTGATTGCATCTCACCTGAATCTTCTCTTTAGGCTGAACGAACCCAATTCCTTTTAATTTTTGACCAAATTTTTCAACCTTCTAATCCCTTTGTTGGCTCCCTGCTGGACCCTGTCCTGTTTTCTAATGTGTCTCTTGAAGTGGCTCTGTCTTCCAGCCTGTCACAATCCCTGTTCACAGGGACACTTTGGGTGGATCTATTTGTTTTCCAAGTTTTTGTGTCAACTGCAAACTTGACAATGTATTTATTCCAATCATCCAGATAATTCTAAAAGATACTAGATAGGATTGAGCCCAGTATTGATCCCCAAGGAACTCTGTGACTGATTGCCATTTGATTTGAGCCATTCCCACCCCCTGAGCACAGCAGTTTAGCCAGCCTGCCAGCCATCTCATGGTCCCCGTGTGTGAGCTTTCCAACTAACTCTCTTAGCACCCTCACATGCATCTTGTCAAGTCCCACAGACCTGACCATGTCCTATTTGTGTCATATTTTGCTGTTAACTTGCTGAGCATGTGGTCAGAGCAGGTAGCATGAGCAAAACATCAGCAGGCAGCAGTCAAACATGAGAAGAAACTAAATTTAAATTTCCTTGCACCAGGGTTCTTAGGATTCTTGGTTTGATATCAAAAGCATGTCAGAGGTTATGGGACTTCATCAGCTTCCCTTCATAGATAGTGGGGCTGTGGCTTTAAGGAACTCGAGTCGTGTGAGCTGTGCTTAGATCCAGAGCCTTAAACTGGCAAGAAACCAGGCAGGGTAAAGAAACCTTGCATGGTAGTTGGGTTCCAGCAGAAGATCAGTACTACCAAATTGTCCCCATCAAGTACTTTGGTTGCAATAAATGGAAATCCAGCGCTAATGTTTGTTACAAAAAACAAATTCAAGCTGTGTGCTTGAATAATTCTAAGTTGTAATATCATATTCTCTGTGTATAAATGAGAATCTTAAAGGTCATACCTGTTTATAATTCCTCTGATTAAAATGATTCATCTGTGCAGTTAGGTTGCTAAAATGGTTCTAACTTTTCCAAATTCAAAAGTTAATTTCAATACGTTACGTAAAATTAGGAAACATTATTTTGATTTCCAGATCATTAACTGGGTGTATTTTGTGTAGTTTTGCCTATTTACCTTTAACACTTGGAAACTTTGTATCACTACAGAGTGTTTTCTCTGTAAATTTCCCTTCAAGAATTCACAGTGTGTGGGTCATTAAGCAGGGCAAAGATCTGTGCTCTTCTATTCATTATTCTGCTTTAGGTCACTGTGTCGTGAATTCTTGCAGATGTATTTGAAAGTTAACTAACAAAGGAGGTAATTTTGCTAGGTTCTTAATGCATGGTAATAACATTGTCTTATAATTTGGATGTAAAAGTGTTATTGTGATGTTTGGATAAACATATAAGGGCATCTGTTGCATTTTCACCCTAATGCGGAATTCTTTCAGATTTCTTATTAGCCTCCATTCCCCAATTCTTCCTTCTCAGTAAAGGATACCTTAAGTTAGTCTTCTAGTCTTAACAATATTGCTCTTTCCCCTGGAACAGGTGTTTTGTAGTAGGTATGCACAATAATTTAAATTCCAGCATTTAAAGTAGCTGTATTCCAATGCTTCTGAGCATCTCCAGTTTCACCTTTGAAGTGTTACTCATAAATAAAATTATACACATCAACCTGTTCCCAGGATCCGTGGGAAAAAAGGATAATAGACTAGCATGATTTCTTATATAGATTTTTTTTTGTGTGCTGCTTATGATTAATATTATTTTGCAGGATCACAATCCTGTGTATAGTTATAAAGGGAGGAGTTGCTGATTTCCTGGATGTCAGAGTGAACTACAGGTTAACATAATGTATTTTTTTCAGTGTATTAATATTTTTTCATAATGGGGATTAAATTAAATGGTCTGTTTGTTATGGCTGGGTAGTTCTGTCTTCATCCTGATGTTTTGATTTATATGGACTTTTTATCTCTTGCTTCCATACTTGCCCAATTATAGTCTTACATTTCTCGTACTGGAGATACATTTTAAAATGCATAGAATGTGCTCCCTGCTCCAGCATTTTCAGCAGGAGCTGATGGGAGGGTCAGGACTTCAGCATATCAGCTGCTTGAGTTGTCACTTCATCCTGAATCCCACCTACCAACAAAAAAAATGACATTTGTTCTTAGTTTTTATTCCCTTCTTGGTCATTTCATACCTTTGGCTAGAATTAACTTACTTGATGTAGTTTAGTGCCATACTGCCCCTCAGAGCTTCTCCTGGACAGACTTTTTGTGAATTCACTATTTTCCTTTCTTCTGAGTACTGATAAAGTGACACCGATGTGGGTTCTTCATGTCTCTCCCTTTGCACTTCAACTCTCACATCCTTTCACTTCCATTGTGGAAAATCATTGTGTCATTGTACTTCTGCTCTTGAAAGAGTTTGGCTGCAGATTCATCCTTCCCTTTTCATTCCAGTTAAGAGTTGTCATATCTCAGGTCCTTTACAGAGGCTGTCATACAGATTCTAACTGAACAGCTGAAGTAGGTGGTCCCTGTTTGAACGGCTTTCCTGGACCACCTGGCAAAAGAATGAAACCTGCTGGTACAGGTGAAAAAATGCCTGCAGTGTCATGCCATGAAATAACCATCCGCTGCAGTTTTCAGCAGTTGCATGCTGTTTGTAGGCATACATTTAATCATAGTGTTGCCAGCCATGTTTAATATATTGTTAAATCTACTTACTGAGCTTTAAAACTGTGAGTTTTCCTTTTCTCTATGTTTTATTTCCTATCTTTCTCTTCTTTCTTTGCTTTTGCAGGCTGTGTTATGTTTCATTTGTTTATGCTTTCTTCACATCATTATTTGACTGTTTTCTCTACATTATCCACTGTTTTCTGCTGTTTTCCTGCCTCATATTTTTCCTTCTCTACTTTCTCTTGGAGCTTAACTTACCTCCTCCTTGTGTTTTTTCTCTGTTCTCCAAATACTTATTCTCATTCACAGGTATGAACAGTTCATGGTTTTTCACACATTGTCTCAGTCCCAATGATACTGCTTGGGCCATTTTGCTTCCTCAATTAAGTCCTTAGGACCAGTGGCATTTCCAAGCTCCTTTTTGTTCCGTTAAGGAGAAGCAGTGGCTTCTGGGCAGTTTTATACACTCAAATAGTCTCCCCACTCCTGGCCAGGTTCACCCCAATTAATTCTTTATGTCTAATGCAGATGCCTAATTTATGTGTGTGGTCATCCATGGCTACTTCTGAGGTCAGTGGGAAGAGAAGGGCTTCTTCAAATAGTGGTTTGCATGAGGAGGGACCAAACTGATCCCAGAAGTATTCCTTCCTCTGTGCTGACCACCAAGGGAGCTTTGGATGACTGCTCTTGTAACTGGATGTCCCAGATTTGTAAAAATCACCTCTGTTAAAGTCTGCTGCTTGTACATGTTTTCAGTTCTGATCTTCTACCATGATGGATTTTCAAGGGTTTCCCTATTTTTGCCTAAAATAATCAATGCATCCATGTACAGAATTATGGAAACAATGTAAGAAAATTGAGCTATTGTGCTTTAAGGAGCCCAAACAACGTATTCAGCCTAATGACTTTGTGGGGAAAGAAAGTTCTCGCCATTTCCAGTCCTTGTAAAATTAGTTTTTCATCTGCCCCTATTCCTGCTGTCTGACTAATCAGTCTTGTGCACTGAACTGATGAACTGATCCTTCTGCTGCCACTTCCCTCCCTCTGCTGGAATACTGATGTACTCATGGCACAGTGAGAAAATATTTCAGTAGCAGAAGGTTTACTAAAGGACAGCCTGAGGCCCAGACTGCAGAATTAGATCTTGAGTGGGAATATATAGGGAAAGAAGAAAAGCTGTGAGAGAGGGAGGCTAAAAATGCAACAGCCAGATTGAAAGAGCATAAAGGAGAAGAGCCATAAAGGACATAATCAAAGCTGGATGAAATAACAGTGGTGTGTGCTTTTACCTGTGTGGCTGGCACTCCTGAGGCAAGAGGCACTTCTGAGTAACTTGATGAATGTCAAGTTTAGAAACTAAGAAGTTGATAATCTGTTGGCTTGTTAATGTAGTTAATTAATTGATGTAATTTTGCCAATTTTTGCATAATTTGACATAAATACACTGGTAATGTTTAAAGAAAAGAATCATGTGATGTTTGGACATGAAATTGATCTGCCATGGCCAACTCTCACTGTTAAAGGGTAGGTGATGGTGTTCTATGGCTCTGCTTGGTCACTTGTCACTGTATTTTCTTTATGATTTATGTAAAGTAAATAATAGAAAAACCCTTTATGAATTTGATGGGCACTTGGACATATCAAGGTTTCTTTTTCAAACTGCAGCTGAGGCAGCTTTCTGACAGCTTACTTCAGGAAAAAGGAAAGCTGCGTGGATGAAGTTTGTAATATAAATGAGAATATTTGACACAGAGAATATAGATCTGTCTGTAACTTGCTTTGTCCTATGCCTGGTGTCTGCATTCAGCTATGGATACTATCTTAGACTCCATTTGTGAAGCACTGTTGAAGAAGCTTGAAAGAAATCAGGCATAGGTTTTTTTCCCTATCTGTCTTCGATACCACAAAAAAGCTGAGTTTTTGTTCAGAAATTGTTCAGCATCTGACAGACATTTTTCTTCCAGCAATGTTCTTAGCTTTAATTAGAAGTAATTTTCTATATTATAAAGTATGCTGTTTGATAATTAATCAAACAATAATGCACTCCATTAATCTTTAGAGTCTGGTTCCATGAACACCTTTATTCATGCTCAGACTAAGATGAAGAGTTTTGGGAAGCTACAGACAGGGCAGCGAGGAGCCAGTGTAACTGTATGAAACATCAGAGCCCGCTCAAGAGGCCTTTGATAATTAATCCTGCTGCACATGTCTGCAGTAGAAGTCAGTGTTGCTCTCTTTACCTAAATTTTATGGTCTTGGCCTTTTATGAAGGAGCTTTGTTAGACTTCAAGGTGATCAGGGGGAGAGAAAAGTCATACTAGCTGCTCTGTATTAGGTCTGCAGTTTTATGAGATATGTTCTGAGTGTGACATAAATTATCAGTTGGGTGGTACACTGAAAGTATTCTTATAATTACAGCCTGTGCTATCCCATATGACTGTGGTGTGATGAGCTTGAATTTATAGATCTTTTATATGCATAAATTTGGAAAGAAACATCTCTACCTTGTACAGTCCTGCACTTCAGATGAAAACAGAAAATGAAAATTAGCTAAGCCTGCATGTATATGCACCTTTGCAGGTTAAACAAATTTATTTACAGTTCTGATTTCTGCTGTGTGGTTTTGCAAATACACATATGGGATCTGTGAGCAGTTCCACTGATGGTGCCAGTCCCGTGCTCTTGAGTGACTGGAGAGGAGGCAACACATCAGATTTTTACATATTTTTTACCGTCCTTTGAGGATGTTGTTACTGACAGTGGCATCAAGTGTGGCCAGAAATCGTTGCAGATCGTGGCCTGACAGTTTGACATTGGTACTTGAACACTCTAGTGGAGAAAACTCTGTAGTAAATGAATTCTAAACACAGAGGGTTTTTATCATAGAACTTGATTTTGCAAAGCTTAGACGCGGTTACGTGGAGTTAGGCAGGTACGACAGCATCCTTTAATCCTCGCTTTTGACACGGCACGACGTCATCGCAAAGTTTAGGCAAGGGAAAAAAAAAAATAAAGTGGAATAACAATGACAAGGGAGACAGGGTACAACGAGGACAGCAGCGCGCAGGAAACTCGCTCGGTGTCCCCCCTGTGCCCGGGGCCGGGCGGCTGCCGCGGGCGGGGATGGAAGGGCGGGGATGAGAGGGGAAGAGAGGGGATGGAAGGGAGCCAGGGGGGACGGGGACGCGCCCGCCCGGAGCGAGTTTCCTGCTCGCCGCTGCCTTTAAGGAGGCGCCGGGTTTAAGGTGGGCCGGCGCT